>VZTX01008636.1:84946-105402 GCA_013400915.1 Pardalotus punctatus | reverse complement strand
AACATCACCCCAAGACAAAAACAGAGCAAGATATTTTGTTCTGCATTTTGTGTTAATGGTTTAACCTCAGCAGCATATCTGTTCTGTAAAAGCTTTGAAAAGCATACAAATTAATGACATGATATGTATCACAAAAACCATCACAATTTCAGCGTCTAGTTAGCACAATGTGGCAACATTCATACTGATACACCACAATCTTCTTTGCGAGACTTTATTTTCTGCTTCCAAAGTAATGTTAAGGAAGACACATGCAGCTGATCTCACATTCCACACATCGAGCCATAAACATTTATCAAGGTGTCAATGGAGAGCAACTCTTCTGGGTTGTCAATATTTAATCTGCAGTGAAATTAAATCTCAGGCCATTAGACCCAGTTCATCAAGTTGGGAGTTCACTGCAGATGCTGAGCTGGATGTTGGGAACTTTCTATGCAAAGCATGTGGAATCTTCTACCCCATTTGACAATGGAAACTTCACACACTATCTGTACATGCACCCTACAGATGCACAGCCCCAGCCCACAGCACAGCTCTGTGTTTTTAGGAAGGGGCACATCAGCAGCATCACTCCTGAAGAGTCATCACAATCCAGCTGTGGACAGGCAGCCTGACCCCTTCACACATGTGGCAGAGTCCAGCACAGCACCGAAGGGCTGTCATTAGCTTTCAGTGATAGAATAATTTCCATGAGCTCTGTCCAAGGGAACTTGCTAGTAAAAACCACACCTACTAACCAAGAAGCTCTGCTCCTTGCTCCCCTTTCTCATTTGCAGGGGCATGCATAAGCGGCTTGAAGGTGAAAATGAAAGGATTTAGGATCCTCTGTTAGAAACCTAATCTAGAAACCTGATGTGGTAGCCCTCCTCTTCATTAAATGACTTAAAGCGGCATGTCACTGTGCAACCCTGTTTTTCCTGCACCCTCTTCTTTTCCAAAGAAGGACCACAACTATTTCTGGCTTATTATAAAGTCTCAGCCATCACCAGTGTGGAAATAACAGCACTCATTTGCCAGGCTACTAGAACTTCTTCCATTTCAAAGACCTCTCCATGCTCTCTACAGTTTAACAAACTTGGCTTGATGAAAGCTCCTTCCTCAAACCATTCTGGGAGAAGCATACGAAGAGAAAACCTGTCTTTGGGCTGACTACCAGCAGCTGTGCCTTCACACCCTTTGTGCAGCTCAAAAATGAGGCAAAGAAAGTGGAGAAGACTGAAGCAAGTTGTTTGACCAGGTCTAAGGAGAGGAAAAAGGGCCCTCAGCCTTATTGTTGTAGCCTTGCCCAGGACTCCCTTCTACTTGCTTAACCAGTAATAGGTAAAATAATAAGAATTACCTTTGCAAAAGAAGATTTCCCAACCTACAGCCAAGCAAATCCTTTTGCTTTTTTCACACATTCTTTGCAAGTAAGAAAAAGAGCATTGCAGTTTTTACAAAAGCACAGACCTGAGGGCAAAATGTAACTGCATATGGTCTGTTCCTCATATTTCCCATTCTTTTAAGTTTGTTCAAGTTCTGTCTTTAATGGACAATTTTTTTGCAAAATTTTCTCCTTCACAGCACATTACTGTTCTTAATTAGAACATTCCCAAATAATTCCCATTCAAACTTCTGTTCACCACAAATAACTTACAGGCAGGTATCATCCACCCCTGCCATTGTCAGAAGGTGCTTGGGGAGCTGCTACGGGCTTTGGAAAGCCCCCTTTTCAGAATATCAGAATCAACTCTTCGCTTCAACTCTGAGCCATTTCTACTTTCTTGAAATGTCAAAATTCTTCAAAGCAGTGTCATCAAAATAAAAATTTTAAAAGGCAATTAGGTGACTTCATTATTTGTGGCTGTATTTCTCTTTTGCAGTGTATGAATGATTGTATTATAATTTTCATTTGCTATCACATGCAATATGTGCCTTCCAATATGATTTCTTTTTTTATCACATCAAAAAAGCAAAGCTAGATGTGATTTCTCTGCCTGTTCTGTTAATCTGACCCTGCCCTACTTACTGCTCACATGTCTAATTTGGCATAAGAGGACACACATCCCTGGCAAAGACATCTACATTTTTACATTACCGTGACCTGGCAGGATATTTTTTCTTAGATGTGTCCTTCCCAAATAGGCTAATGAAGGAAATTTACAAATATCACTACTCATTTCTTCTTATGAACCTTAATATGTTATCATTTGCTGTATCCATTTCTGACATCTCACTCCTTGTATCAGGCATGTTCTCTTTGGAAATGTTCTGCTTCTGAAACTTCCTTTATTTTGATTAATCTCTTTGAAACAGCATCACATTTGTCACCAAGACTTCAACACACCTCCCAGTATTCAGAAGAAGCAGCAAAAATGCAATTGCTTGTGAATTCTTTAACTATTTGATGTGAACAATGCAGGGAAACAGCAGAAAGAGCAAGGTGTGGGGAATGTAGATCTAATAGCTTTAAGCATGATCCTGCACTGTCTTGGAATTGCAGCAAAACTATTTATATAATAATTTACCATTTAAAGAGCCTTAAAATCACTTAGAATACTAATATTACAAAATGAACCTCACATAAATAGGTTGATTCACACAGTCTTTCTTTAAGTCATCAATAACTTCCATCAGACAAAAAAAGGAGATTTTACCTCCCATGTTACAACTACTGCCCAGCTACAGACAGGTTTTCTGAGCTCACAAGGAGCTAATGTGGTTTTAAGTGGAGCTTGCAGGGACTGACACAGGCACCAGACCAATATAATTCAGTTCATCCCACAGCTACTCTGCTGAAGAAAAAAGAGGACATGTCCAAGCTGAAAGTGGCACTGGGATCAGGGGTCTGGACAGGAAGAAAGCTCTCTGAAAATTTAACAGAATCCCTCTAAAATGAGAAAATACAGTACCCCTTAAGAATAATAGAAGAAGAAAAACAGCATTATTAAAGGAGGCAGGAAAGAAAAATTATATGATAACTGCATACAGAAGAGAGACACAAGCAATGGAAAGATTTATCTGCTTTGCAACCTGCTGAAGGCATGATCTACCCATCTCACCACCAATGCAAAGCAATGGTGTTAAGTCCGGTAAAACGCAAGTTGAGTAGAAAATTCTAACTCTCAAATGTCCCCAGCACCTTAAGTGTCATCATCCTTAAGGGGAATGGCTGGATGGGGAGTCCCTCTCAAAGCCTGGTGAATTCTGTCCAGTGATTCCACCGAAAAGCAGGAAGGGAGCAGCAAACAGTGGCTTCCACTCTCCACAGAGTCTTTCACTTTCCACAAACAAGTAAATCTGATAAATACTTTATTCCTTAACAGGAGGACAGAGAATGAAAACCAAAGTAATAAAACCCCAAACAGATGTTCAAAGTATCTAGATGGGGAAATGGGAATTTATGGAGAAATGCAGTTTTATTACAAGTGCTCTGTTATTGCTACCATTTAAGTGTGCTAATGCAAGATGTATTTATTAAAGAAAGACCCAATTAAGAAAATTGTTTAAGTAACTGTCAGTAGTGTAACCAACACAGCCATGAATGATGCTGCAGTTTTAACATACCAAAAAAAGAATATGGAAGTTTACATGTGAACTTGTGGTAAAAGATAAGAAGCAGAAATGAAACAAAAAATTACTACTGAAATTCAATATAAGTTTTTTAAAATGTATTGCTGGGGACCTGTGAACATTCTGTGACCTCTTAGTTTTGTCCAAGAGAATGATTTCACTGACTGTGGGTGCAGTCCTCCACTTCCGAGGTACTGGGAATTTTGCCTCCAATTTGAGCAGTCTGAGGCTGGCACATACATGTTGCAGATGATGAAAGCTGGGTGCAGGACAGAGTTGCAGTGATTCGGGAAAAAAGGCAGAGAGGAAGAGTTTTCTTTGATCAGTTCAGATATAGGCAAATCAAGGCTCACAACAGTGAGAGATGAAATAACCTTTTGCTTCAGGCAAAAAAAATATTGAGTAAAAGAATGGAAGTTGTTGGTTCTGTTTCCTATTCGTTGTTATCCGTGGTTTGGATGTGTTTTGTTTAATCTGTTGGCTGGTGTTGAGAACTGAGAGATGGGCAGGGTTGAAAGACATGACCAGAAAAGGAAGAAAGCTGAAAGGGGAGGGCACAGAAGAGTAGGCAGTTGGGAGAGAATGGAAGTTCCTGAGTACCCACCCCATGGAAAAGAGGACAAGGACCACCCCCGGCCACAAAAGGGTATAAAAGGTTCCCATTTTAACAAAGGTTGTGTGTGTTCACCTCTCAGAGGAGAGACATGCACTTGACTCAGCTGACTCATTACAAATAAACAGTTTTCTTTTGCTTCAAAGACTCTGTCCCCACTTAATTGTATCAAAAAGTGAATTATTTCCAACACAACCATTTTTTCCCCCAGAATTATTGCTGCTTTATTGAATAAAATCTCAAGGATTTGTCACAGAGGCTTCTAATTTAAGTGAGAAAAATATGAAAGACCTCTTGCTGGAATATTAGCAATATGTTGATCTCTTGATAGAAAGAAATCAGTCTTCACGCTTACAGGATGTCTACACAAAGAATCAATGGAAAATATTTCAAAGGAGAAAAGCCTAAATTTTGAAACACAGTTAAAAGTCTTGATCATTAGCACAGAAAATCAGCAAACACAGCTGAAATTAAACAGCCACACAATGGAAAATTCTGTTTGTCTGGAATTAATCGATTTGCTAATAAACTGAGAGACACATTGGAAGTAAGACTTGAGGTGGCAATAGCTGAAATAGTACAATCTCTCAAAGAAACTGAGAAATACACACTGACAGATGGATTGGGGCTTCAAGCTACAGCAGACAACGTGGAAGTTGCAGCAGATAAACAAGGGGAAAGGTGTGAACAGCACCAGGAGAAGGAGGAGAAGGCCTCCAGGTGACAGCAATGTCAATGCCACATGCAAGGCTTTCAGTGAGAGACCTAAGGCTTTTCACCCAGTTTTCTAAGTTGTGGTTTTGGTTTGGTTTTTTTTTTTTTTTTTTTTTGTTTGGTTGGGTTTTTTTTTTTTTTTTTGTTTGGTTGGGTTTTTTTTTTTTTTTTTGTTTGGTTGGGTTTTTTTTTTTTTTTTTGTTTGGTTGGGTTTTTTTTTTTTTTTTTGTTTGGTTGGGTTTTTTTTTTTTTTTTTGTTTGGCTGGGTTTCNNNNTTTTTTTTTTTTAATGTCTTTATTTTAACGTCTATCCCCGCTGCTGTCGTTCCGTTTCTCCTGGTGCTGCTGCAGCACTCTAGCCCTGCCGGTGGCGCGCCTTCTTGCAGGCACCTGAGGCGTCCTGCGAGCCGCTGGTTCTGCGCCTCGACACATGCCAGGAGGGGCCGGGGCCGCAGGCACTGCTCTGCCCGGGCTCCGAGGCCTCACCGCCCGAGGGCTCGGCCCGGGCCGGCCCCGGCTCCTCACCGGGCTCCCCCCGCACGGCGCTGGTGGCAGGGGCGGTGCCAGTGCCGGGGCTGGCCGCGGGCGTGTACGGCTGGCCCTCAGCGGCACCGGGGGCCAGGCACGTGTGCCGCCGGACTAGCTGGCTGCACTGCTGCGCGGCCACTTCGATGAGCTGCCGCACGAAGGAGGCCGTCTGCTCCTGCAGGAGGGGCTGCAGCTCCCGCACCAAGGCCTCCCCATGCAGCCCGTAGCGGCACAGGGTGGCCACGATCTTGCCCTGCGCGAAGGCCACGTCCCACCAGCAGGCCCCGCACAGCACCTCGTTCAGCCACAGCTCCAGCGGCCGCAGGACCTCGGCGTGGTTGCGGAAGAAAAGCGCCCACATCTCGGCGGGGAAGCCCGCCACGTGCGGCTGGAACTGCGGCCCCGCGGCGCCCAGCGCCTCCGTCTGCCCTGCGCTGCGGGGCACGGAGCGCTGCGGCACAGCCATCTCCACGAAGCTCTGGTCGGGTGGAGCCGGGTAGATGATGGTATGCACGGCCTGCCTGCACAGCGGGCACGACGGGTTCTTCCTGGCCCAGCGCACGATGCAGGCACGGCAGAACTGGTGCAGGCAGGAGCCCACACAGGCGATGTCGCCCGAGACTTCGCGGCAGATGGGGCAGCTCCACTCTGCCCCCGTGGCCATGCTGGTGGTGGTGGCAGGCTAGGGACAGCTGAGGAACCGCAGCTGCTCGCCCTCACTGGTGTCGCACACTGCAGGGAGGGAGAGGCCATGGTCACTGACTGCCCCAGGGAGGGGAGGAAGGAATGGCCGGGCCCCAGAAGTACACCCTTTGGGCTCCCTGAGTCCTGTCACCCACCCAGAGGTCACCCGGGGGACACAGCTCACCTTCAGTTGGCTGAACTAGGCAGGTTGGGGAAACCGGAGTGATGGCCCCAGGACAGCCGCTGGGAGCTGACAATGGCAACCAGCCAGCAGGGAGAAGCCTCACCTGTCCTTTTTGCTGCATTTTAATTCCAAATAACCAGCGTGAGGGTGGGGGAAAAGTGTGTGTAAGATTTTGGCAGGGGTAGGGGATGCATGGTTAGTGTGGTGAGAGGTTGAGATCAGTGTTTTTTGATTTGGCAGTGTGGTGAAGAATACTGAAAAGCTTTTGCAGATGACTGGAACTAATGGCAAGTCCACTCTTCAAAACAGCAATAATTTAGAAGTTTCAGGCTAAACCACAGGCCTGCAATGTGAAACAATGGTATGTTACTGGTTTTTCTGTGAGAGGAATGCTTTTGAGACGAGCATCAGGGACGGTGAAAGTTTTGTGCATTAGTGGTTTACAAAAGCTGCTAGTCTTAAAATGGGAGTTATATAACATATATCAATATCTTGAAGGAGAGTTGTGCTTTGGAAAATAATTGCCAGAATTAGCTAATTTTACACTAACTTGGCTTCTTAAGCAGAAATACTCATCAAAGGAGATTTTTTTCCTACTTACCCTTGTGACCAAGCTGATAATTTTATGATCTCTAGTACATTAATTAGTCCTAATAACACGTAATATGACATAGAATTTAAGGATATGTTTGAGGCACAGTAAGGGCTCTGCTGGGATCAGGGAAGTCATTTCACCACCATTAAATCAACTGTCAAACTGCCAAATCAGAGCATGTCCAAAGCTTTGTTTGGGCAACAATTTTCTCTTGGGAAATGACCGTAAATATTTTGTGCCTGGAAGTCTTAAATCAAATATATGTCACTCTGCCCTGAAAGCTCGTGTTTTAACTTCCTGAAGTAATCAGATTATGTGGGATAGACCCAAACCCTCTGTGAGCAAGCCCTGAGAAAATATCGAGTAAGCTTCAGTCCTGGTTGAAGTATCTCTAAACCTCAGAGACATATTTGCACATTACTTCTGTAAACCCCTATGAAGCACAGGATTTAAGTATATTCCTCTTAAGCAAGGCAGTAAACAAAGAGCGATGGGACTCTTGAACTCACCTCTGCTCAACTAGAATCGAGAATTTAATGTTGAGTTAGGATTTTGAATTTAATGTACAATGCTTCTGTGGCTGGCTTTCAGCAGTGGGGCACATTTCCCAGAGAGAGATGACAACCTGCTCCTACAGTCAACAGCCTAGTGGAAACTAGTGGAACTATTGTCACACCCCTGACAGATCTCATTGTTACCATAACAAATAATAAATGTCAAAGGTGTGTCTTTCACGAAGGGCTGTTATCTATTACAAGAGTAACTCTCCATGTCCTATGTAAAAGAAAACCAACCATTTGTGTAAAACTTATATAAAAGGAGAAGTACAAGTTCAGTTCACCTCTTGGCACGCTTGATCTGTGCTGGGTGGGTGTGTTGATGTGATGACCCACTCTGAGGGAGAGGAAGCACCTGAGAAAGAAGAAACAGCACAGCATCAACTGCAGAAACAACATACGACGAACTAGCCATAAGCCCCTTTCCCTGTCCCCCTGTGGCTGCTGAGGGTGATGAAGATAGAGAAATTTGGAATAAAATTAAGCCTGTAAAGAAGGCAGGAAGTGGTGGGAGAGTCTTTAAAGATTCGGTTCTACTTCTCATTATCCTACTCTGACTTGATTGGTAACAAACAGGTTCCCCTAGCTGACTCTGTTTTGCCCATGAAGTGATTGGTGAGTGATCTCTCCTTGCCCTCATCTTCACCCACAAGCCTTTTGTGGTATTTTCTCTTCCCAGTCCAGCTGAGGAGGGAGCTTGATAGAGTAGTGGCTCTGGTGGGCGCCTCTGATACAACCAGGGTCAACCCACCACAGGTTTTCACCAGTGAGCAGCATTTTGTCATTCCACATGGTATCACTGCATCCTGCACACTGCTGTAAGCACACCCACCATAATTGAAATGTTATTTTTCCACCAGTCCATAGCCTTCCTCTTCCCATGTGTCATGATACTTTCTGCCAGACATGGAATTGTAAGTAGTTTCTTAGTGCCCTGAGGTGGCAAAGGCATTTAAGGAAACTGAAAAGACTGGAAATACTTCTAAACTCAGAAACGTTCATGTATGTTTTGTTATTCATTGAGCTGTCCTGCAGAACCAGCAATAGCCCACAGAAATATGACAAACTAGCTCCCTGATAGATAAAGATAGTTACAGGGACCAGCTTCCTCAATCCCTGTGATCCTGACACAAATTCACAGGGGTACCTCAGAGTTCTTATAGCACCAGTGCCAAGACCTGCTGTTCTGCAGAAAATCAAGTAATTAAGAAATCTCTGTTGGAGACAGACTGTTAGTAAAATACCTCTTATTTAACATTTTCAACATGTTTTCCCTTGAGGGCTTTTTGATACACTCTAAGATTGTCAATAAAACTTAATGATGTCTTTGTAAGGGGATTCAAGAGAATAAATTCTAGCCTGCAGATCAATCCTGTATATGTTTGCAATCCCTATGAATGCCAGTAGAGAAATCCTTAACACAAGAATTGATTTGTCACTAGATAGACTTTTGAAGGGATGTGTTACTATAGAAGACCAAGACATCTCTGAAAATTCCCTGTGTTGTGAGAGAGGTGATAAAGGTAAAATGAACAGACAAGGCACAGTCAATGTGAAATGGGATTTCAAAATAAGAATCTGTTGAAATCCCCTGAAATACAAATGTGAACAGGAAAGATAGATGTTAGCAAAGACTGAAGGAACAAAGAGTCTAAGTGCTGCAAAATTTATTCTGCTCCCCACAAACTCAGATTAAGGGAAATTCAATAATTTTCCATGGAACTGAGAAGTAACAGGAAATACCACTCATCAAGAGACTACATACTTGATCTTTAAAGTTTTTCATTTAAAAAGCAATAGCAACTATTTTTAGAATAAAAATACTGTTAAGTCTTCAAAACCAAAATCACTACACCTTTTCTTCTAATACTCCAAATACTAAAGAAGAAAGTCAAAGCTCAAGCTCATTTAAAACAGACCAGATCTGAGTTGTGTTCTTTTATCAAACACAATGTCCTAGCAGGACAGGAAAGATTCAGTTTCCAGACCTTTTTGTCCCATAATCAGACAACTCAGCAGAATGTAGAGATGGGGGACTGGCATTGTGCTGGTTTGTGGCAGGGAGGAGGCATGGGGGTGTTGCCAACAGTCTCCACCCAGGGTAATCCTGAGGCTGAGAACAATCCCCTTCCAAATAACATCTCATTGAAAACATGGTCTCTTTGTAAAAGGGGTTGTTTTAAGTGAAAAAAAAATAGGGGGAAAAAAAAGAAAATAAACAAAAAAATAAGATACCATTTTTCATTGAAAGTGTTTCTGAAGACTCCCAGTCAGTTTTAACCTCAAGTCAGCTTTAATAACAGGCTGATGAATTGCAGTGCCATGCAGGACTTCAGGCTGCAGTACTGCAGCAGAAAGAAAAGCAGAATTGTGAAAGATGTAATTCAAAAAGACCCCCTCAAACTCTCTCTTTCAGCATTTTTTATAAGTGTTCCATCTCTACAGCAGAAGTCAGCTATCAGGGGATCCCCTTCAATATTTTTACAATATGTCACTCAGCTTGCTAGACACTTCCACAGTGGATGTTTGTCTTGCTGTGTAAGGCCCTTGAAACAAGAGTGTATGATATTATGGGGACTGAAAGCTGAGCTTTAATTTCAGTTGTATGGGCTGTTCACTTAAGAATTGTGGATTCAATGATCCTTGTGGGTTACTTCCTACTCAGAACATTTTGTGATTCTTTAGTGGTAAATTTGTAAGATGCCCTAATAGTAAAAGATAAGTTGCAAGTAACTGATAAGGGACCAGTGTAACTTATCTTTCTTTGGGGTTGGCCCTTCTTTGACCAGGTTAGGGGAGCTCCAGAGGTGCCATTCAGCCTCTAGAGTTTTTTGATTCTATGCTAAATTTCAAACAAGCAATAATTACGCAGTCCTATTAGCAGGTTCAGCTGTGTGCAGTGACAGCTTTCAGAACTAAGTTTTCCATAGTAAAATACCTAAGCACTTGCTCAACTGCTGGCAAAACCAAAAGAGAAACATTTGCTGGAAATGTGTTCTTTAAATGCATTAAGTGAGAGGCCTGAAGCTTCTCTGCCTAAAGCTGTCCTGTTGCTGGTGTTAAACCTGAGTCTTCAGCATGACCACTCACTGAAGCCCAAGGCTAAACCCTACCCACAAATCCAAAACTAGAGCATGGAAATATCTTCTCAGGCTTGAACATGATGTGCAATAGACTACGTTAGGTCAAGGTCACTCAATCCAAGCCTGCAAAGGTTCAAACTGTTTCTGAAAATAGTTTTTCCACATCTCTTCCTCCTCCCTGCACAACATTTGCGCAGCTGATCAGCTAGAACAGGGTTAACAATGTATTTCTTACTTTTTTAAAAATTTTTTTAAAGTAAAGTTAATTTTTGTGCCTGGTGATTTCTCTGACCTAACTCAGTATAGGGTCACAAAGTGGAAGGAAGATAGAAGCTGTAGGAATGATTTCCCAAGTCTAACAGGGAACAGAACTCCTACCTCTTGTCCGAGCACCAGGCAGTTGTCCTGTCTGTGCACTCTCCCTCCACTGTTTTGTGCCTCTCTGCCAGGAATATGAGCAGGACTACACTAACCCTTCTACCTCACTCCACCTGGGGTTTTAATTTCCATCTTGGCACTTACTTGAAAATGGGCAAAAAAGGCCTCACAAGTGAAAGTGAGAAGTAATATGTATGAATGAATTCTGAATTTAAGTTACCTCTCTTGCTTTTCCTGTACCCATCCAAGGCTGACCAGGAAACTTGCTGACCCTGTAAACTCCATGTTGAGCCTGCTCAGGTAGCAGTTAAATAATGAGCATGTGATGGAAGAGCAATAAATTAACTGCACCTAGAAATCATCCTTCTCCACTCACTTTTTAAATTATTCCTTATACTTCAGTGGTAACTATGGAGCTGATCAATGGCCTTGGGATTTCTGTAACTGCTTATAGGTCCCTACAAAGGCCCCTACAGAAGGGATGGCCCACTCACCTTCACCTCAAACAATCATCTTTGAGAAATAAATAAAACCACCAAACAAAGGGGTTTTCCCTCCAGAAGCCACACACATGTCCTGCTCTCTATGCCAGCCTGAAATAGCGATTATGCCTCTTCATTTCTGCTTTGAAAAGCCTGTGCTTCATCAAGCCCCACATCCACAAATGCTGGGATGGAGTTTACAGCTCACACACAGTTTGCATGTACCCTCGGCAGTGCTGTCCACTGTATGGGCCATGGGAGGTAGTGATGCAGAAAGAGGGTACACACACCTGACTGTCCTGCAGTTACTGAGAGGGCTATGCAAAACACTTGAAAAAGAAAAAAAACCCTGCACATTTCAAAGGTTATTACTTGAGTGGATCGCAGCAAGAACATATCACCTCTCAAAGACACCACTACTACACTATTTCAGTTCATTTGTGAGCTGTCTTTACAAGCCTTCCACACTGACCAGCTCTTCCTGGACATCATGTTGCTTTTCTTCCCCTTTTTCTGCTGCACCTGCATTGCAGATACCTCCACAAAGATCAGTCATGGGACAACTAATTACATCTTGAAATCAGTTGTGCTCATTTTCAAATTTTGCTAATTTAATATCCTTGTAGGCATAGAAACCAAACTGAGAAATACATTAGAAAGGCTGTTAGATAAGTTCACCTAAGGTGTAGCTAAAAGACTTAATGGTACACATCAAAGGCTCAGAGAAAATCTTCCAGCTAAAGGCTCAGAACTATAAATGAAATGAAATGAATAAATGAAAATGAACTTTTTCTGCAGTTGCAAGTTTCTGTTGACACTTCAAAATTAAAATATCAGGAGTGACCAGGAGGAGGGATAGTGATAATTTTGTTTGTACAGGCGCAGTGAGGGTCCATGGAAGTCACAGGGACTCTGTCCTTCACGCCAGAGCCTGTCTCTTTGCCCAGCAGTCACCCTGAGCCACAAGATTGAATCGCATCACTTGTCTTCCTTTGTTACTGCTAGAGTGGACTGAGATATTCTTTTACTTTCTTCCATCAAACAAACAAACAAAGAAAAAACAAACAACCGTATCCAAACAAAAGAAAAAACAAAACAGTCACTGTCTTGAGGCTGAGGACCAGATGCTTTAAAACTGCCAGTCCTTTCTTTGGTACTTGGCTGTTGATGAAGTCTGATACTATATTTGTACTGTATTCAGGGGATTATTAATAGCGATATAAACCCAAGACATAGCATTTGAATATATTTGAAATGGATAGGTCCCTTTTAAAATGAAAAGATGACTATTTGGAACACTAAGTAGGGTTGTAACCAACAGGTCTAACACTTGTATGTACAAAATCAGGACAACTTCAGGCTGAATTTTTCTCTCATTAGTATGCTGGCTGTTGGAGTATAAAATAAGTCAGTCTTTATGGTAAGGTCCAATGTTTCCACAGTGTTAAAGTGTTATGAAGTTTTATTTCTCAGGTTATCAAAAACCTGAAAATGTAAAACCCTGAAACTTAAAATATATATTTTTTAATCATGAATTGCAGACATCTGAATTTAAAACACTTTTTATATCTATGATGCAAATAAATCAGATCTAGGAGAAGCAATGATCATAACTGAGGGTGAAACAATTCTGTTTCACCCAGAAGTTGACATCTTTTGCTGACAGTAGAGGTATCAGAAAGGGGAAATACTGTTGAGTTTTGGGGGGAGATTTGTTGTATTTTTTTCCTAAAAGGATGAAATATTTTTCTGTGGTTTTTGGTTTTGTTTTTGTTTTTGCTTTTGTTTTTGATTTTTTCACTGCATACTAGCACTGAAATAATATTAATGGACTAAAGACTCCTTTGAAGTGTTCCCCTTTAGGTGTCATTAGATGGCACCATGTCACATACTCCTTTCGCTGAATAAAACAGTGATTTAAAGAGATTCTATTATTGTAATATAATTTTGTTCTGTTACATTAGTCTGTGATGCTTATATTTATACCTGCGTTTTAAAAACTCAGTGATGCAGCAAGAATATGAGGCTGAAGCAAAGGACAAACTGGATCATTGAGACAGGGGGTCTAAGCCTTCATTTTGACTCAAGAGTGCAACATTCTCTGGTTAAGGTAAACTGAGGACTCCAAACAGACACCAGTATACAAGAGTTAAGAACTCTTTTGGTGGATATCTTAAGAAAATAAAAACAGCTGTAGTGAACCTAAAAATTACATGCAGTGGAAGCACACATAACCCAGCTTTAATGATATTTTCATTACAGTCGTGTCCAACATGACATAGATAACTTATGGAGAAACCAAACACAAAAGTTTATACAGCCTGAACAAAAAATGAAAATGTTTTAACCTGTTTAGAAGATTACTGACCTGACACACACTGTGTATCTGTGATAAACAAAGAACAGTAAGGGTTCAATTTCAGGTTTCCTTGTGCAGAAGAATTCAAAGTTGGCTATTCTGAGGCTAACATGCATAGTCAAATTAATATTTAGTGACAATTCAGAGGTGAAATGCTCTCAGTTTCCATAGGTGGGGGCAGGAGGGGGCATGGGACATGTGTCAGTAAGTGCAGCTCACTGTCTCATACACCTCAAGCCTCCTTGATCACTCAGCTCTTTCTGGTACTGCTGTCCTCTAAGTTGGCAGTATAAAAATCCATCAAACATGTTAAGAAATGCATTTTCTTCAAAGACTTCATTACTGCTTTACTACATTACTACTACTTCGTCAGTACTTCATTCGTGTTCCACAGTAATTTATACACATCTCTCACAAACATCGTTATGTCCTTTTGACTGGGGTTCTGCGATCAAAAAAAGGATGGTCCTTCCTCTGCTGTTAATACCTATCAAGTTATAGAAGGAATAGGCTTTGAATTAATGCTTGCTGATTAAATCTAAAGACTTATGATACTGTAACCAGTATGAATATTTGCTGAATCATAATTAGGTTTCAAAGATCTATTTACACTTGCATTTTCCAACAGATTTCTCTCCACTAGCATGGCATCTGCCCTTAAATCTGCCCTCACAACCATGTGAGAGCACATATGTCAATATTTGAGGCTCTCCCCTCCACCCAGAATGTCTGCAAGGCAGACACCTATTGAACTACTGTGGATGTAATTTTTATATCCTGCTGTAACGGCAGCTATCAACTGACTGTAGATCACAGACTATAAACTCTGTTTATTACTAGAAAAGTTATAAGCATAAGCACCATTTATCCAATCTCTTTGAATATTTCAACACAGAAACAAAACAAAGCTCCAAAGGAAGCCCAGGCCCTGGAAGCACATCCGCCTCTTGACCTTACCAGAGAACTGTGTAAGTTCTACCAGCCTCTCCTTTGTGCAACACCAAGTCTCTCCTCAGGGCAGGACTGCACTTTGCAGTGTTTGAGTTCCTGTAAGAAAAAAGAGCCAAAGCCAGAATATTCAACATAAAATCCCCCTTCTCTGCATCTTTTTATGCAAGATTTTGGTGTCACTGTGGAAATATCTTGGCGGAAATTAATGCTACTGGGTGATTTTCCAAGTACCAGAAAGCTTTCCTGGATGCCCGTGCTCATTAGAAGATGATGTTTTCTCTCTTTGCATTCATACCACTGCCATGGTTGCTAAATCACTCCTGTTGGGACATCTCTTGGTGCCCTGGGATACTCTGTGCAATGTGGAGGGAGGCAGGTAGAGTCCCACCGTCCTGGTTTACAAGTTCCCTGTGCTGCTGTGTGAAGAATCTTGTGCTAGGCAGTTTACTGTGAAATAATTCCTAGCTCAAGCCAGGTCGAAGTAAAATGCAAGTAAAAGCATTAATTGCATTCAGTATAGAAGCAGCTACAGAGAACTTAAGTGAAGAATGGAGGGAAAAGCACTTTTAAACTACTTATGGCTAAATTCAATCAGAAGTAGTATTGCACCCCCAGTGGCAGACTGACTCATCACTTTCTTAACACATACTTTGCTAGAGAATCTATGCTTACTCATTTTAATGGGTAAAATTCTGTTTCTTAAGGCACATTCTGGTTTGTACAACCTGTGTGGCCTTCTGAGGACTTGGAGGGCTGAGACAGACTAGATCTTTCTTTACAAACCTTGGTCGTTTCTTCCGTTCATTAAATGATTTGTCTTTTTCTCTCAGCTGAAATAGTTTCGCTTTCTTCAGGGAATCAGGTTTTTTTAACCCAGGCATCAGTTTCTATGTTTGGCTCATTAACAACTCTCTCACCTAACAAATTAAAATCTCTCCTTTTAGTAAGTAACTCTTTCCAGGTCTTTTCTTATTAAATGACTGTGCTGCTAAACCCCTTATGAGTCGCTCAGTGAGGACAACAGATTTGGAGTAATCCGCACAAACTCCTCACATCTGAGCATTGTGAATGCAACGTCCACTCCATGTACAGTACTCCATGGCCTTTCTATCTTTTGAGATCCACACCTGATTTTCCTTTATAGAAGACTCATTCCTTTAGAAGAAGGTGGCAAAATATTGCCGGTGAGGTGCATCAATGGTTACTTTACAAACACGTCAAATTCAGCCAGCCAGGAGTTAATCAGTATTAGCGATAAGATTTCCATTTTATCTTCCATTCCTGCCTCTCATTGTTTACTAAATGGTACCTGTGCACCATCACAAGTGTTTTGATTTCTTGGCTTGTGTTAACTTTTTTCTTGTGAGAGATACAAATTTCATGTGTGTTAAGACATTTTGCTTCTGTGGAAATAGAACAATTTTAGCTGTCAACGGAGCAGTACCTCTTTCTTGAAGAATGTCATCTTTTATGTCCTGTGGCTCACATCTAATTAGTGTTCTTTTCCTATACCCCTTTCCTTATTTTGAAAATTAATAGACTCCATAGTGCACTGGGTAGCTAGGAGGAAGCAGAGGTTCACTAAAGACATGATATGAAATATTCCAGCATGCCCTTAGGACAAACTCCGAAGATATTATTAAGCACCAGCAGCTTAAGAGGAAGAAAAAGCAACTCCCCAAAACAAGAGGTAAGTAAGGAGCACAAAGACATGAAGAACCAATGTGTTACCAACCAACTTGGTCAACTCTGTACCAGTGCGCTGAAGAACTTGATCTTCTTCTTTACAAAAGTTTTACAAGAATTACTTGCTTAGCTGCAGCTTGGCTCTAGTTTAACATACCTGGGCATCTGCCACCCCATGATTGTCCCACTCAGAAGAATAATGGGGGAAAAAAACCACCCTCAGCAATCAGCAATCAACTTTTAGCAAATTACTGTCTTTTTCCTGAGCACTTCGCTCTTCCATTCTCTCTGTCCCTGATAAGAGCAAAGATCTTTATAGTCTCACAGCTGCTGCTCAGCACATTTTGACCTGGTGTAGAGAGTATTGGTATAGGTCATTAAAAAACTTAAGTTAAAGATTTTGCTGAAGCACAAATACTCCCAGCCTATGAATTCTAGAGGAATTGGTTGTGTGTTTGGGTTTTTTTTATTTTGCCTTTAATTAATCTATTTATGTGCAACTTTACTCAGGCATAACAACAAAACTGTGTTTATTACAGAGCAACAGGAATTTTGTCAAACCTGGACAGCTTGTCAAGCAAAAATGTCATCAGGTACAGTACGACCAGTTTCAGCTTCACAAGTAACTTATGTAACAGTGTAGCAAGTAGACACATTTCTGCACCCAAAAATGCTTTACAAGCATAGCAGTGCTTTTTCTCACAATTTTCTCATGCTTGTCATGGAAAACTTACACTGTCTGGAAAGAGAAATGTTCTAGGGCATATGATCTATCATTAATTTTGCCAGCTTCTGAAATTCCACAGTTCTTCCACTTCTAGAACGAGCCTTTTACTTCACTAATTCAGCACTTTCCTTTGAGGAAAAAAAAAAGAAAAGAAAAAAGAGTACAGAACAACAACAACAAAACCAAAACCATCTAATGCAGAATTATTAGGTTTCACATATTTTATATTGGTTTTACCAAAACATCCTAAAGAAATAATGGAATAGCAGAATTAAACAGCAGGAGACAGAGAAGAGGCAAAGATAACAAAAGGGGATTTTCACCTTTAAAAAAATGACCAAAAAGAGCAAAAATTCACAGGAGCTGGAGACAGTTCCCATGGAGGGCCCAGAACTGTAGCAAAGTCATGTTGCACAAAGGAGGGTTAGGAATATGGCAACACAGCAGAAAGCTGATTGATGGAGGGATAAAGAGATAAAGGATGAACGTTTTTGCAGACCATATTTGAATTAAAGTCCCTGGAGAGTCTTTATGCAGAAGCTGGGGCTGGGGGAAGTTTTGCTAAGTACCTGTTCTCCAATGTGATGAACTCCAACACCACGGCTACTTGGATCCCAAGGTCTTCATGTGTGGATGATCATATCTTAATCCCTAAAATGACGAAACAGAGGGATGGCTTAGACACTGTGCATTTACTGGTTTGCAAAGGAAGGAGCAAACTGCAGACCTGATGTTAAATCGGTTTTTGTGCCCTTACAACCCACATAAGTTACAGTCCCCAGGCTGTGCTTTGGTTACTCAACATAAAGAAAAAGGAATTAAGTACTGTGTTTGACATGACTGTACGTACTTCTGATGACATTTTTCTGAGGACAGCTTGGTACATTGAGTTCCGGAGAGGGCATTAATACATAATACAAAAAAATTGCAGTGTTTTCTAAAGGCAACAGGCAAATGAATCTCATGAGCTCAGAAGTGAACAGGCAAAATCTAGAAAAACAATTCTTTCAGCAAGTAATGGGGGGGTTTGTGCCAAAACTGAGGACTCTGGAGTTTGTGCTGAAATTCACAACAGGAATGTTGTTGAGAAAATACTGAAAGACAAAGCTCTGCAAGGAGAAGTTGTCAGAAACAAGCTGTCTGCAGCCCCAGGAGCAGGGACACTGAGGGAGCCTGGTGTGCTGCCCTGAGAGAGGCAGGAAACAAAGGCACAGAGTGTGGCACAGAGGTGTTGTCGTCATGCTCTGTTTAAAGCAGTGCAGCCAACAGGAGATAAGCCAAGGAAGGGCCCAATCATGACCAAAAGTTGAACTTTGCTTCATTAACTCAAAAATACATATTGATTTTCACACCCCCTAATGAAATAAAACCTGCACATGCTTTACATGTGTGAATAAAGCCACTCAAACTCCACCTGGTCATGAAATGACATCAATTAGAACTTTACCTTTTTCCCACTCTGAAAGTAAACAATAGACATGTGACTTAAGAGGGACAGGAGGTAAGAGGAGACTCCACCTTTGTATTTGAGGACCATTGAAGGGCTGTGCCCATCTCCTCCGCCATAAGAATGCCTATGGAATAAGCTGCATTTTGTGGGGATAGCACTGACTTACCCTTTCTGATACCAGTGCCATGGCAATTTCTGAGCCCTGTTCTGTCACAGCAATCAATAAATCACACTGTTAATGAAATAATATATTGAACTTGACCAAACTGGCAGCACTGAATTGCTTCTACTCAGAAATGGAGCCCAGCCACACCCAGCCCCTCTGATCCCTGAGGTCCAGCTGGAACACAGGGCAGCTCAGCTATGTTCTGCCAAATTTCATACTCCAAAAATGTTATGACATCCAAAGATGTCACAAGTGCTGCAACTGTTCTCTGAAGTTTTCGTAGGGAATAGCTGTTTGAGCTTTCCTATCCACATGAGACGGAAGATATAGGTACAGTCTGCATGTTTTCAGTGTGGGCTCTGCCACTTTCTGGAGGCAGGGCAAAGCAGAGCCCTTTACAAAGTGAATAAACCTTTCTCATTCTCTCAGGTGGCAACAGAGCCTGTCCACGGCAAGCAGCACACTGCAAAACATGGCAGTCACATGAGAGAGAAAGTTGTCACCGCTCTGGGAACCTGCCGGTCACATAAATGAAGCAGAACACTGTGTCAGGAAACCACAAACATATAGTCAGGCTTGATAAAGGAAGGAAAATCCATCTTGCTTGAACTATAGTGAACTGTTGAAGGTGCACTACAGCTCCTACACCTGACTTTTTGACTCTTCTAAAGACAGAGTGGGAAACTGAGGTGGAAATTTATTTCAGTTCTGTGCCAATTTCGTCACTGAAGAGTCTTCCTTTTCTCGCAAAGCAGAGTGGAAGTCACACTTCATCTAGATTTTTTGGTCTTTTGGGGCAGTTCTAGACAGATCTATCTCAAAACTGTCTTTAACCTGAAGTCCTATCACTACTGTTTTCTGACATCTGAGTCCAATTCCTCCAAGTACCCAGACCTTAGAAGATCTTGGTATCTACTGGTTTTATTAGGACAATGATGATGCCTATGTTGTTACACTTCTTTCAGACTTCATTTTCCAAAGCTCAGTTTCCTCATCTAATTGAGGAAAGAAATGACACTCACTGATTACACAGAACTCAAAGCATCTGGAATGGAGGAAGAGGGTGATTTTCTGCTTTCTCTTAAATGCAATAAAATTGTACAACCAATGTTTAGCTTAGTATATTGTAAAACCCTCAAATGCAAAATTTGGTTATTGCCCTGCTGGCTGAATTCATACCAGCAGATATTCAAGGGTTCTTCCTGTGCTCAAATCTTAAGCCTCACAGCCACACATTACAGCTACAGTGAATTTAACAATCCAAAATAATGATTGCACAGAATCAGCTGACAATGGGTAATTGCATCAGGAGAAAGAAGCATGATACCAAAAGATTTTGTTGCATCCATAGATGCTACTAAGCATTTCTGTATGTGTTTACTCTAATTCTTCTTCAAACCTTGAATTTCTGACTTTAGTTTTAAGGGACTTATTCACTGAGTTCTGAGTGTTTTGCAGAGGTTCAACTAAAATATTTATTCTAAATAGGTGTAAATTATACACTGCAAGCATACTCTTTGTTTTCTTTATATTATACTGTTCCAGTATATTAATATAAAAGTATATTAATATAAAAGTATATTAAAATATACTTTTTTCCCTTGCTCTGTTATTTCAGCTTGTCTTTTATGGAGATAGCTGATTAAACATCAATAACATAAGGATAGGGTTTACATTCTCCCTGTTGAGCCTTTATCTTTGATACATTTCACACTTGGATTTACTTCCATTCTGCAGAGAAATGTAAT
>VZTX01008636.1:12309-84903 GCA_013400915.1 Pardalotus punctatus | reverse complement strand
GTGTGCTTCAAAATTGTCTTCTAGTGTTTTCCCTGCTCTTTACATTTGTATTACCACTACTAGTTACTAACAGCTTTTAAAAAGTGGATTAAATGTTCTCCATTTTTTATTTTCTTGATTGCATAACTCATAAAAATCTGGTTCATTACTCTGTGGAAGAGATCTTTCCTTCTCTTTGAGGTCTGTGCTAACCCATTCCTTTAGTCCAGAAGAAAAGGATAATTATATTATTATGTTAGTAGTATATTATATATTATTTATATTGAGTTGACAGCGTGCAGATCTTCTCAGTTATTCTCTGAACAATTCACCAAACAATCAGTGTCTGAGAGCCACTAACAGCCATGTGACAACCAGTCAAGTGAGTGTTTTTTAAAGGTCAAAATTTTCTATGTGGCCCAAATCAAAGCTGAGACCTCCAGGATTGCATTTCAGGGGTTTTATTTTCAAACAGAGGCATCAATGTGCTAAATTGTCTGTGGATAAACTAGTAGCGACTGACTCCTGGCAAAATGACCTGCCTCTCCATCCCTCCTGCCTGCCTGGACCATCCAAGAAGCTGTGGAGCTCCTCAGGGAAGAGGTATTTTGGGCTGTGGATCAAAGAGGTGTTCAGGCACCATGGTTGCATTTTCAGTTGCTCTGGGCTCAGCAGCTTCTAGTCTAGTCTGGCATGATCCCACAGGTAGATTATGATTGATGAAGCCCGAATTCCTGGAAAGCATCCAGGACTTTTCACCTAAACTAACACTTTGGAAATGCAGAGGTATTAGCAGAGCACAGCTACACAAAACTTCACTGTTTCTGTGATGTTTTATGTCCTGGTAACCAGTGAGCTAAACAGAAATTATCTCATCCCTGAATGAAAGCTGGAAGTAGGAAATATCACTTCAGGGGAGTCAGTTATGGTATCTGCATGTTCCATTCATGAAATCACAATAATCTGAAGGAAGAAAGTGAAAAACCAGGGAGTTACCACAGGAAAATAAAGAAACTCCTTTCTCTTTCATCCTCAATTAGCCTTACCCAGATCACTAGCTGCAGGTTATAGATTGTCATCTATGAATTATTTATTATTTGGGGTTTTTTAAAAAATATATGGCTACTATCTGACAAATGGCTTCTGGACAGGGGCTGCTCAATCTCTGCATGCTCAGAAATTTTCATAGCAACAGGCAAGTCCTTGATAAAATTCAAAAGAACAATTAAAAGTAAATATTTTTTTGTATGTGTGGGATGCTCCCACTGACAGCTTCGAAAGATAAGGTGGATCCCTCTCAATTACCCATGTTTCAGACAAGTCTCATGAGAAACAACAGACAGAAAAGAAGAGCTTTGGGTTCAGAATTTCAGAATCTCCAGCCAGTTTTACATCTTGTGTTTAACCACAGGTAAAAACAAGTGTTCACACAAACCAGAAGCCCACCATCTTAAAAACCGTCACTAAAACAGGCCCAGAAAAGGATGAATACCTTGCAAAACTGAGGAATGAAATTCTGAAAGCAGTATACATGCTCTTACTCTAGCTATGACAGAAGCAAGGTGTTAAATATCCAGCTGAATAATTGGAGAACAGACTTTGTTCTCTCCCGTAGTCCTAATGGGTGTAGAAATTGAACTGTGAAAAGGGGGAAGAGATGAAAACGAAATCTTGGCCTAGCAGCACCTAGTTTCTGATGTAAATGGAACTGTCTGAATTCTCTCTCTCTGCTCCCCATCTAACCATTAGCAGTGTTCAGTGTGTCCAGGCACTCAAACTGTTCCTCTTGCAGTGCAGATCTGCAGAACCTCATCACCAAACATGGTGACTGAGATGACAGAGGGGTGTCATTAGTAGTATGCAGAAAAGCTCTTCAGACCCATTGTTTAAACCTTTTTTTAAAACAACCTAAAGTTGTGTGCTGAGTCACGAGCATCTGACAGAGATGTCTTCCTGATGTGTGCAAGACTTAGCCAGGTCAAGTGTAAAGAGAGGTGTAAAGAGTTTATGATTTGTGAAACAAATCATAAAACTAGGTATCCTGGAACAAAGATGCTCTGGGAAGGTCTCGAGATTAGCTAAGATGCTGACAATCTGTAAAAAAGTTGTGAAGGAACATGACAAGTAACACATGGGAAAAAAAACTGAGAAGGAAGCAAGCATGATTGGAGGAAGATCAGTTGCTCTCTGTGGTTCCTAAACATCATTACAACAAAAATCTTAAATGATCATAGCGAGAGAAGGACCAGCTCCATTGTCTTGGACATGTCCAAGTTTGGAAGAATGGTTGCCTCATCTCAGCAGAGACAATTGCTTCTGCAGTTTGAGTGGTCTTTAGAAATGCCCTTTAGAGGATCATGGAAAAAGCAGCAGTTTCTCCTGTGCTCGGTCAGGGATTGCTCCATGCTTATTTATGACAAACATGCACACAAAGTCCTCAGAAAACTTACCAGAGGAGAGGAACTTTCCTCATTTCAAACAAAATTTAAAATCATAATGTATTTCCAGTGAATGCTCTCTGTTAAACTTGTCAGGCATTCTGAGGGATCTAGAACTATACAGTCAGAACAAATTAATGTTTGCTCTCTATCAATTTCTGTATGTTAAAGCAACCTTTTATGGCTCAAATATAATGTATGTAACTTTCTCATGCAGGTTCAAATCTTTATGGATAAATTGGTCTGTCCTTCTTACTCCTCATAGGACACATGGTTGTTTTTTTGTCAACCAGTTAGAGACCATCAAAAAGACTGTGATCACACCAGAATAAAGGAAGAAAATTCTTCCACAGTGGACTCTCATCACTGTCCTGGTTAAATACAGATGAGTATCATATCGCCTGAATTTGCTTTATCCATGAACTCTAAATCTCTACCTACCTTGCTTATGAGTGCCAAATAACCTTGGAAGAGAAAATAATAAAGACAATGTCATTGAAATCAGGCTGTTAACTCCAAGTAGCTCTTTAAGAATGATTATTTACCACAAAATCAAATATCAAGGAAAATATTAAAAGGTTACTGAGTCAATAAAGTATAAGTGCAATAAGAATTTGAAGCTGTAGAAACTGAAGATTTTGATCGTTGAGCATGCCAATCTTACCACTGCTCTCTGGCTTTTATGTTTGCCCTTCACATTACCTGAGAAAAATAATCCTCTTCAAACAAAGAAATTTACAAATTTCACTGTGAACTTAAGTGTTTCCCCTCATAATAGCCTCTCATATATTACTTGAACTGTAGCATTTACACCACTAGCATCAGCTACCAATTACTTGTGTGCCCTGTGGCAGTGTATCAAGGAATTGAGGCCATCATTGATTCCTCATGCTCAGCTCCATTCAAACCTGACTAAAATTGCAGTGCACACTCCAAAGGCTGTACATTTTAAATCATGAGAGCTTTTTCTTTTACTTTCAGTGATCTTTGGAGCAGATCCTTGGACTTCTCTTCTGATCCTTTCAGGTTTATACCAGCACAGGGCAAGGATCTGGTTGACCAAACTGACTGGAGAAAGTAACAGGGATATATTTTAATTAATTTTAACATTTTATTCCCACCACACTTTTCAAAGGGCTGTTCTTGCACACTTAAGGTTGTAGCTTTATAGACAATTATTGACTGATACATCTGCGCCAAAGTGACCCAGTCAAAACCAGGGATGGTTCTACAGGCATAAAGGATTGTCTCACACTACAAACTTGTCATCTACACAAGGTGTAGTCACACAGCTGGAAAAGTTTACCTGTGAGACAGCCAAAAAACGAATGAAAATTTTTAAACTGACCTTGACCTCAGAGCATAACACTTATCAAATTATCCAGGAGACACTGGCTTGTAAAGATTCAGCCTCAGTGATCAGCCTGAGAGGCAAGAGAGAGAAATGCCTGCAAATTAAAACAGATCAACCTACTGCAAGTTCTTTATGAAAAAAACTTGCCAAGAGCTGTCTGATTGTTTGCAAGTACTAAGAGTGTGAGTTAAAAAGCATTCAAGCAGGCATTTCACCCATGGTCAGTAACATGCAATGTCAGGCAAACTTAGGAAATCCTTTCAATAAAGAAAAGCTGGAGAAGTCAGACATCACCTGTGCTGAAGTCAAGAAATGTTGGTGAAGTCAGGAAAAAAAGCTGCAATCGTATAAAGATATTAAGAGACAACCAATGCAAATAAAAGAGAAAAGAAAAAGAAAAATTATTCAAATGTGATTTTACTAATTGGTTTTTACTAATGGGTTTCTTTCCTACATTTTTTTTGGCTGTTGATTTTTTTAATTTGTATTTGGGTTTTTTTTAACTCAATGGTTTTTACTAATATAGTTTCAAGAAAATATGAAAGATATTAAAGTCAAAAAAACAGCCAGTTAAATTTGACAGCTTTATGGGAATAGAAGCCAGGCCAGGGAAATGTTGAGAAAGGTTATCAAGCTGAAAGCAAAAAAAAACGAAGCAAGTGATTCTGGGGAAATTATGACAAATCAGTAGCCAGAGCCATTTCTTCTGGATTGACTTGAGGAGTTGCATTTAAAAAGCTGTGCACTCCACAGACTGTATTAGCAGACACTTGCTAAACTCTGTTATTACCAAAACTATTGCAGGAGTCAGCAGCATCACAACAGGGTTTCTCTTCTGAGCACTCGATTTGAGCCAAAAAGCTCTCCATATTTGTTCACAATAAGCAAGGTCTCACCTCAGGTGCATCTTCAATAATTCACATTGAGCCCACAAGCAACTGCACAGGACCATTTCTCAAGCAGTAGAATGCACTTGTTAAGGGAGCAAATCTTGTTAAGGAACAAAACTGTATAAAAAACTCGCATGCTACAAAATGCAAAGGGGACACAAAGTAAGATTTACAGAATGACGCACTACAGTCAAGGCATCAGAGTCATTCCAGAGAGTCAAAATCTACAATGACAGAGGTCAGACTCTGAAAGTTTTCATAAATGGGAAAATGCCTGAAAAGTAGAACAACTGATAGAAGAGCCAAGAGAGAGAAAAACCTGCAAATTAAAAGTGGAAAAAGTGATCATTAGGTGGTGCTAATGATAGAGTTGGTTATCACAACTTTGTGCCCTGGGTCCAATGGGTAGTGGTTTTAGCTGGGATGGGGTGAATTTCCTTCACAGTAACTTATGTGGGGCTGTATTTAGGATTTGTGATAAAAACAGTGTTGGTAATACGGGGATGTGTTCCGTACCCAATGTTTCCTAAAGAATTTAATTTACAAATTAAAAATCTTTATGGGCCATTAGGATACAGGTTGTAAATACTATATGGGAGATCACTGTGTTTTGCTTGTTGATATCACTTTTGACTTACCAGATCCACAGATGTTTGTCCTGGCAGAGGGGCAAAGCAGGTGAAAGATTCCCATTGCATCAGGGTGCTCAGAAAATGTGGAGTGGTGGGTAAGGAACAGCTTTGGTTCTTCTGGAAAGGACCAACAGCTCACTCAAGCTGCAGGGTTTCATAAAACACAGATCCTACAGCTGTCCCAGTGTAAGTGCTAATTGAATCTCTGATTTTCCGAGAAGTCAGGTGAAACTTCCAACTTATTTCCAGTAAGTATTAATTAAGTTTCTAAATTCCTCAGTGAGCTTGAAAAGTAATGCTCAGGGAATGTGAAAGCTGTTGATATACCCAGCTCTTCTCTCTAACCCAGAAAAAAAACAGTATCTGCTACAACTACTGATGGATGATACAAAAGATTTCAGATGGAGACAGTGAATTGTGCATGAAAACCATTCTGTAACACTGAAGAGGGCACTACCTCCCTCTCTGAGCTCTGTCTTCAGCTTCCTTCACAGAGGGCTGAGGCAAAACATTGCTCAGTCCTGCTCAGGACTTCCTTTCTCTTCACAATCTGATAAATGGAGAAGAATTCTTTTTCATCTAAATCTTACTACAGCCAGTGGATGGCACAGGCACTGGAGGTGTGCCATCGTGGAGTGATGTGTTTCTGAAAAGCACACAGAGCATTTAATGAACGTTTCTCACAGCTCATTAATGTAACACTGACAATTACATTGATCTCTCCCTCTTTTTCCGAGTCAAGGTTGTAACTTCGCTTGTGCAAAGCACAAGAGCAGGCTCAATCCTCACGCAGCCAAGGGAGGTGTGTGTTCTCAAAGACAACCTGACTTTGCCTCGTCTCCACCTATTTTTTGATTTATGCAACATCATCCTTGTAGGGAATTACTTGCAATTTTCCTCTGGCCAGACTTCCAGGGGCAGAGCAGCGTTCTGTTGGGTACGCTGGTCGTGACAGGGAGCATGTGTCAGAGAAATTATGAGAAACATTAATCAAAAAGTCAGGCAATGGCAGACCTACCACAAAAACTGTTATCTCAGTTATTGCAGGGACTGAAAATCAGGGTTTTTTTCCATGCTGGCCATGTCCTCTATGACACACAGACCTCCAAACAGTCATTTTTCATTGGATTTGCCAAATAAATGCAGGAAAGACTCCTCAACAATGCCCAATCTCTTGATTACAATCAAGTCATAACAGACAAATGACCAATTCAGAATGACAGTCTGGCATCCTTTTCTTGTAACATGGAGATCATTTGGAGGGGGCAGAGGACACTGCAGAACCTTCTATGTCTTATGGCAGTTTCAACTTCAAGTAAACACGATCCTAAAATACCAGAGTGACAAAAAATACTGCTGACAGAAACACAAATAAGTCATCGTGTCATAGTATGTAGTCATCACTTTGTGCAATGTTCATTGACTTGAACAGAATGATGAAACTTTATTCCCTGGTGAGAAGTTGAAGTAGTCCATGCCTATTTATAGCCCACAAACACGCAAAGAAAACCTATCAACCTCTACAGCGCAGCTTCCATCTCATTTCTCAGCCATCATGAATATTTTTGGTTAGAGAAGGAAGAAATGGATGGCAAACTAATTAACTCATTAACTTGATTCTCCCATTCAAAATGTTGCCATCTTTTGGAAATAGCAGAGGACATGAAGGGTCATCCCTTAGTGCAGAACTCGGTGTACTGCGCGTATTTTGGGTTACGCTTTGGTTGCATTGGGTGGCTTTTCCCTTGACAAAAATATCCCTGTAAATTCAATACATAAAGTAATCTTCAACTCCAGAAAGTTTATGCCCAATTCATGCAAATATTTAATCCTCTGTTACATGAAACATGAGCTGACACTGCACTTACTGTCATAAGCACTTCATTAAACACACTCTTGGTCATATATAATGTAGTAGAAATTGTTTGCTAAAGGAGATCAGTTGACATGTATTGGCTTACATTTTGGATCCCTACTAGCCAGGCCACACAGTCTGATGGTCAGACAAAAAAATGGGAGAAAAATCTTGGAGATAAAGCAGAGCTACTCATGAAAAAATTCAGTTCCAACATGCAATACTGAAATATCAACTTTAAGATGTACTTGTAGATGTTTAATTAATCAAATTTCATTAATGGTGTATGCAAAAATGACAACAGCGATTTTATGCAGCTTAATAAACTAGCATTTTTTGCTTTTCCTCAAGATAGCCATCCAGCTGAACAGTCACACAACTCTAACAAGGATTTCACTACAGTCATTCTTGTTCCTCCAGGCCTCAAAAAGTTAATTTCCCAATTGCTCCCACTCTAAATTACTCAGGAATGAATGCTGGATTCTGAAGGAGTCCTTCAGTCAGAGTCACTGCACTCCTCCAGCTCTGTGAGGAAAGGTGGATATTCGCAGGTGTGTCAGCACTCCAGCCAAAGCAGAGCCTCAACTACAAATCACAGACGTACCCATCTGCATAAAATTCCTGTCATTTTGGCTTGAACTTGTACCAAAATGGAATGACAATAGGATGCAAGGTTTCTGTGATACTGGAAGCCAGGCACAGTTTTAGATGAGGATGAGAGTAGTGTGATCATTCCAAAAGACAACAGTGGGTAAAGTTACACAAGAAGGATGAGAGTGGGGGAAAAAAATCAAAATAAATGGAAGAGTGAGCACAAGAGAAGGCCTCCCACCACGGACAGGGAAGACAACAGCAAAAATACAGGTATGAGGAGGGAGAAGCTGAGAAGGAAATCCCATTCAGCTCAGTTCTGATTTTTATCCCTGAGGGCCTCTCAGTCACAGTCCCCTTAATTTCAGAGCAAGCACCTAGCAGGGACTGCAGCCCTCTGGGCTCCCTGTTTGGCATCAGCTCTAGCACACTGTAAAAGCCCCAGCTAATTTAGAATACAATTGTTTAATTTAATGGTTGAGTGTCTAACAAGTACTGATTAACATTGTGTGAGAACTGGCCACCAGCAGCAAGTGCATTGTTAATGGATTAATTCAATAAGGCTTAAAACTGGCCTGATGTGTCAGTCTTCTGAACACTCCCATCACAGCAATCCTGAATTCCCTGAGATAGATAGCTAGATAGATAGATATATAGATAGATAGACAAACAGACAGACATATATTTTGTTGCAACAGTTTACTCAGAAATAAACATTTTAGAGTGCACACAGGATCTCCACTCCCCCCCCAAAAAAGGGAGCAGTGTGAAAAGTCTTGGGTCCCATCTGCATGATGCAAAGCTGTTTTTCTGCTCAGTCTCATATGAGAAAGAAGACCCAGTGATCTTCTCCAAATAGATCTTGGCTCTGTAATAATGATTGGATTTCTCTCTTGTCTGAATGTCTGGAAAGTGATCCTTCCAATTGTTACATAAAATGATACCATACTGCTCATTTAAAATTATCTGTGAAAGCAAGGAAATCAGACCTAAATCTCTCAAGAACCCAGATGTTTAAAGTTGTTAAACCTGGGCAAAAAAGTTCCAGCTTCCAGATACACATCTCTTCTAATAATTTGGCATCCAAGACAGAGTTAAGACTGCAAGTGATGATGCAAAGACAACTCATGTCAAACTTTCTACAATAATCTCACTTGCATATTTCCTTCAATTGATCACTTATCTATCCACAAGGAGGAAAAAAACCCCAAAACCCAAACCTCAAATAACTGCTAACAACAGGGCTTGAAGCAAGAAAGGAAGTAATTTTCAGAAACTGATATTTTGGGAGGTAGGCCTCAACACTTCTACTCACATTTAGCAGGTCCTAATGTAGCTTGCACATCATTTTAAACAAAAGTTTAAAATAAAATCTGCTCTGAATTGTTTTTTGCTGTATGTAGAATTACTACCATGGACTTTTTCAGCACAGGTAATTCACTCATAGATATTCTGGTTTTCCACCTCCCCAGCAGGTGGGCAGGCTCAAGCCCCCAGCCATTCCTGACCTGGGGGCAGACCCCTAGCTGTTCCTCACCAGCAGAATGGTGAGAAAATGGCACAACTTTACCTGAATCATGAGGTCAAGCTATAAACTGTAGCAAGGTTCCCATTCTCCTCACCTCCAACAGAGAAATTCTATTGAATTTCACTCGGCATTCAGCCTGTGCACTTTGTTTTTTGGCAAACAATGCTCATTCTGACACAGCCTTGCTGTGTGAGTGCATACCAAGTGAATATATATTTGCTTTAAAGCAAAGCCTTGGCTTAGAACAATATATAGTGTGCTGGGCACGTAACCTGTGGGGATAAGATTCAATGCCTTTTTAATAAAATCTGTAGGTTCAGCGAGTATGTTTTCCTTACAAAGCCTGCTGTGAGAGGAGGAATTCTGCACAAGAACTGAGCACTTCAGTAAGAGGCAACAATTCTTCCTTAACTTATTCCATCATTCCATTTCCTCTTCAGTAAATGAGAATAGTATACTTTCACTAACAACAAAGGAGGAAATAATTTAATTTACTATCAATAAAAAATGTTGTATTTCTTAATGCTACATAAACTGCTCTTATCATTGGCTAACCCCACCCCTATGGAATGGAGTTAGCAATTGTTATAAACGACCAAAGGTGAGGTTGACTTTCATGTGTTAAAAAGGAGTTAATGAGTTAATTGGTTGTGTACTTACTTGTTATGACTGTTAATAAGTCGATTGGTTAATTATTTTAATAAGTTATAATATTGTAACCATGACCCCCTTCCTTGTACACCCCGTTATATAAGTGACTGTTAGTGACGACTGTTAGTGACCACTGTTATCATATATATAAGGTCCTGCTGGTTGTTAATATGGATGGTTTTCTTAAATGTTTGCAATGTTTGAAAACAATAAACTGTTAGACATAGGGGAAAGATGGCCAACAGGGGCCACCGAGAACCTTTCCAGAAAGATCTCTCCAGGTGTCAATCAAGGTGCCATCCAAAGACACCCACGCCCCATAGGGGAGGAGCTGGGGCAGACCGCCCCGAACGGGCAGCGGGGCGGGAAGGGGACGGCCAAATCCCAGACTGGACAAATGTATCCAGGACCCTTGACTGACACCAGGGGAGCATAAACATGGCTGCACTGGCGCCAGGGGTGTGCCCCTGGCCAGACCAGCCATGCACCCAGCGCTGCGCTTTGTGTTGTGGGCCTCCCCTATTGTTAATTTTTTTCCTTAATAAATCTTGTAAAATTTTTTAAGTGAAGCCACATTCTTCACAGCAAATACCTGCTACCTGCTTTTATGTGTCTCTGTCCATTTCATAATTGGGAGCACTAAACATAACTATTATTGGAAGCAGAAGCAGGAAGTAATACACACCAATAAATGTCTGCACACACCCGAAAAAAAGTTGGTTTTCACTGTGAAACCTTAGTCACTAAAACCCTTGTATTCAAATTTGACAACAGGAACAATAACTGAGCAGCTGATCTAAAGGTGGGCACTGCCACGTGATACCCCACATGCCGTTAATACATGCCAGTCATGTGAAACCTCCATTAGGTTTCTCCGTTAAAAAATTCACATCACTTTGTGCTGGGAATACACATCAGAAGAATATTCTGGACCTACTGCTGTGTTGTACTTGAACAAGATGACTTAACAGCTACCTAATGGAAGCCAAGCAAGTCCTGGAGCAATGCAGTTTTCCACTCCATTACCAAGTCAGACTCATTGAGAAGTCCTAAATAGATTATTTTTCTAAGTGGTTTTTTATTGGCAATAAAACTTTCAAGCTATAACTGATATATTAGTATGTATTTTCTTCTCATTTTTTTCCTTGCTCAATCCTTGAGACCAAACAGATGGAGCAACCAAAAAAAGAAAAGTGCTTCTAACCCTCTGTATTTCCACTTTCATTAACCAGAATACACAGTCTCAATTGCTTAGAATACTAGTAATTCTGCAGAAGGTCAGATTTCATAGAAACCCCAAGGGGTTGAGTGAAAGTAATCTAGGAAAGCAGAAAGAGGTAAGTATTCTCTTCCACACATCAATGCAAACAGCTTAAAAAGAAACAGATGAGACAGAACAATTGGCATCAAGAGAGGCTCTGTGTAAGCAGATATTTCCAACTCATCATAGGGTGACAGTAATAAGTAAATTTTCCAAGACTAATAGATTTGGTCATGAAAGGGCTGCTTCTAAAACCAGTCACCCTGGCAGGCAGCCCGTGCAATGGAGGTGCTTCATGCCAGGAAATTCAGTTTTCTGGGTAGTCAGTGGAGACAGGTAAGCAATTCCAGAAGGGTGAACCACAGCACAGAAGAGAGCAGCACCCGTCTGCTGGCAGCTTCACAGCTCTGAATATGCACTTTGTTCAGAAGCACTACTGTGGTCCAAAAGGATGCATTTTCAAAGAGGCTTCGCATTTCTGGCAATCAAAATCTGTCCTTCCCTCCAGTGTTTAAATATCCTTGAAAAAATAGGAACTTGAGTGCAAACAGAACTCACAGATATCAAATTATTTTTAACTTCTATTTTACTCTCATTTTCTGTTTAAAATCACAGATAAAAGCTACAGATAAATATTACAGGACCCTTTCTGAAATGAAGTGTGTTTTGCAGACTCATAGTCAACATGACACCTTGGTGCTAACAGGAACAAGGGGCACAGAGAGGAGTTCAGCAGACAAGAGGAGTGCAAATTGTCATCACATCCTTCTTGCTAGGACTGACTAAAGAAATTTCACAGAACCAGCTGTATCAGAGAATTCAGTGCCCTGAGAATCTCGTGGTTTTCCTTGCCTCACTTTGATCGGACATTGTCAGCATATTGAGCCCCCTTTGTATCACAACAAAGAGTTTAATTCTGACTCCTCTGACAGCAGTTCTGAGCCAGGCATTCCAAACAATGCTTGGGCAAGGCCATAACAAGTTTATTGACCCTTGAAATCATTGAATTCTAAATTTCCACTCCATAAGCCTTTTCTAGCTTGCTTGTGTTTTGGACTCTTGCAGAGTTCAGAAACTGCTTGTGCATGGAAGTCTGTCTGCTTTTTTCTCTCAAAACACCGGTTTTCTAATCAAAGAAGCAGCCAGCAACCCTTTAAATAAGATGCTTACATGTAGCATTACTCCATAGCATGCATATTACCTCATTGCTCTAACTAAGAGCACTTTGTATGTGCCAGTTTTGCCACTGACTGAGGAACTGACTTAGGAGGCAATAAGTAATTAATTTACTAGAATCAGAAGGGAGTTGCAGGTTTACTCATACCTTGCACCAAACAACACTCAAAATCCATTTTTGCAAGAGATTGGCAGCATCAGGTCTCTTTTTGCGCAAAATAATCAATAAGCTTTGAGTTCCCTGTTCTTTTCACCTGCATCTAATGCACCCCTTGCATTACAAAATGTTTTCACTTATATCCTGTTTGCTTAATTAAGTCTCAGTGACTACTATACCAGTAGAGTAATTTAGAAGACACCTGTGAAATGAATGAGTAGAACAACAGTATGAACTTGGCCAGAGTTTTCTCTAAACCGCTGCTGCTGCCACAGCACCTCTGTCATAACACCAATACTGACAAAACAATAATGCTATCAGAAAATCAATAACGAGCTGCTCGAAGCAGGTGATTTTGTACTTTATACTGAGTTCTTCTGTTTTCCACTCCCTTTTCTTCCCTCTCCTCTTTCCTACCTGTCCTCCCTTTCTCCTGCCCTCTCGCCACTACCTTGCCCTTCCTCCCCTCCTCCTTTTCCCTTACTTTCTCTCTCCCTCCCTCCCTGACTCATGAAATCCAAAAATTCAGTAAACAGAATATGAGAAACGCACATTCCAGGGCGTTAAAAATAATTTTAAAAACCTAAATACTTAACAACCTATTAAGTTCTCACACATGCATGGCAGGTGGGGAAATCACTTCACAAAATTCAAACCTCCCCGACAGGAGGATTTGGTGCTGTGACTTCCCCCATCATTTTTAATAAATTTTAATGAATTTGGGATGTAGTTTATGCATCCCAAATTCCCCATCAGTTGTCCATGGACAGAATCAACCCTCCTGTGTGGAGGATCAGAAAACAGCAGCGCCTGAGTCCATCTCAGAAATGCCCTGGGGGAAGTTTGCTGTCTGTGCTAACTCTGTGTGGGAGTCCACCTTCTTAATTTATCCTCTTAAGAAAAGGTCAAAAACCTGTTTGATGTGGACCCGTCCCTTTCTGGCCTTTCTTCCCTTTTCCCTCACTGGATTGAGCATTCTGGGACTGCTCAAAGCTTTAACCTCGAGAGTAGAAGCTTGTAACATTCCAGCTCACAAATTAGGATTTGCTCCAGCAATACCTTGTTTCTAAAATAAAGCTTCCCATTTCATGGGTGGTAAATATTCAGACAATGCAAAATTAGAAGCATTTATGGGTAGTTTATGGGCTGGGTTCTCTTCAGTATCTTTACTGAAACCAGGTCAACTTAATGGGTTCCCTCGAATGGGACAGAACAACTTTTTTCTGTCATTTTGTCCATCTCCAGGGAACCTGTCTACAAAAGACCAGAATCTTCTTCTGCAGATTTATCAGACTTGTGCACATTGCAGATCTACTTTTGATCAGAAATAGTTTGTTGACTTTTTATTGTATTTTCATTTGATAATATAAATGCAAATTATTCTGTATGTACCCAAAGAGGAAAAAAATAATAATTTATGTTTTAAAAACCTCCTTAGGGAAAACATTAATATTTATCATTTCACAAGAAGTATATGTTTTCCAACAGGGGTGTCAGGTTATTGTTGAGCTAATTGTTTTAAAACTGGACATCTATTTTCTAGTGCAATGTTTCATGATGTTTAATACACTGAGCTCTCCCATGCTAAAATTAATTACTGTCCTTTGATAACCTATTAAACATTACAGTGGATACAAATCTTGTTAGAAAAGGGAAGTTGGAAACATAATTTTAAGTAATATGGGTTTAGTTTATTCAAAGTCAAAACATAGAGTTAGAGACTCATAAAATCAAATGAGATTGGAAAAGTCCTCAGATTATTGAGTCCAACTGAAGGGTCTCACACTGAAAATCTAAGTATTCAAATCCTTGGTGCACATATGAGTAAATACTGAAAGAAGGCATGGAGATACTTCAGCTAATATTCTGCTGAAATAGTCAATGTAGCAATATCTCCTGCAAGGTTGAAGGTTTTAAAAATAATCTAAAATCTCTCTACCAGATTTCCTAACATCATTTTAGAAATGGTTTCCCAACCATTGAAGTAAAGTGATTACTACAATGTTTAAAATGTAGAGCACTGACATATTCCTTGATATCATGGCTTAGAGGAGTAAAAATTGTTGATTAAACCTAAAAAGGGCTAATGCCAGAATATTAAAAAATCGGCAGGATTTAGCAGGGGATTGATAATAATAAGATTGTAATAATTTTTGCAGCTCCTCAGTGATTATTCATAAGGAAAAACACTGTGGACAACTACTTAAAGACACTACCTATAAAAAATATCTTCTATTTCGCTAATTTTGAGAGCTGAAATCAATCCATCAAGAGTTTTTTTTTTCATACAGGTGTACAATTCTACTTACATGCAAGACTTTTCCTCCTCCCAATATGTGTTGGACCAGGCTTTTCTCTTTACCCAAAAGCCAGGAAAAAAAAAACCCAGATACATTCTAACTCTCCAGGGTAAACAAAAGAGTACAAAACTGGATTTACTAGGATAAGACCTTAGGAGAAAGTTCCATGTCCTAAAATATTTAATGTTTCAGAAGTTAGTTTGTTTCACCCTTGAATAAAATCCAGCGGTTTTGATTATGTCTAAAACAAGTTAATGAGAAACAGGCAGGCATAGCTGCAAGGTTTTGCTCTGTTGATACCATCGCAAGTTTAAATGTGGGTATGATTCAAGCAATAAATGAAGCAGTTTACACATCTCAACAACTAAAGCATGTTCTCAGCACTCACTTAGAAAGGATTGTTCTGAGTTCCCTGTCCCCCACCAATGCTTGGTTTAGATAAAGTGAATCAAATTACAGAAACACTTTGCCTTGCCCTCAAGACGCCTGAAAATGATGAGATGAAGAATGATCCATGTGCTCATGAAAATAAAATACATTAATGGCAAAGCAGTTTTATGCAAAAAAAGGTCTGGAGGTTTTATGGCAAAGCATTCTACTTCCTTCACTAAGTCCCCATCCTGTAACCCAAATGGTTAGCAGGACAAAGTTCTTGAGGGTATTACTTGTGCACAGTGGCTGCACAACAGATTTTCTGCTTCTACTGGGACGTGGAGCAGCAGTGAAGCAACATCTAAGAAAGGTAACAAGGAGAGAATAAAATAATAATTTTATCTGGCAAAAGATGAAAAATGTTCCTTTTTGTGAATGAAATATCACCAAAATTAGTAAGAAAATATAAAAGGAGAAATCAGAGGGAATATTCTGTATTCAGAAACACAATTTACAAAAAAAATATAGTTTATGAAAAGGATGGGTATTTATAAGCCTCTTAATGAATCACTACAAATAGTTTGGATATGCCCCCAGTCCTGTCTCTGCAACCCGTTTTTGCCCCTCACAGCTGTCACTGGTATTTACAAAATTCACCAGGTCTTGTTTAGCACCTATAATAACACACTGAACTCAGGAAAATGGTGAAGCTGTGGCATGACCCCTAAAGCACTCCATGCCTCCCATCAGGTCATCATCCCATATAATTTCTGAACCATTCTCTCTATTTGCATTATTTAAAAAACTAATTGTGGCTTCTTTTTTTTTTTTTTTTTTTCTCCTGTGAGTCCTCACTAACTCAGCTTGAATCACTCACTTTACTCCATGGGCAACTGGAGCAGAATTTCATCATGGCACCTTTGACTTCTTGACAAATTCAAAACAAAATAAAATGAAAAAATCACCCAGATGAGAATGAAAACTCAAGCAGCTTTCATTATAAAGACTAATTTAACTGTAATCTTTAGGTTGCAGCTAAGGGCAGCCTTCAGAAATGCAACCACAGCATCCCTGTCTGTGGCTGGGAACAAAATCCTTTTTTTTTTCAGTTTGTTTAAATAAAACAGTAAATGAAAAGCTAACATATCTCCAGACACTGGTCTGTGCTGCTCCATCTCCAGGCTATTCTCCATTTCATACCTCCCATCCTCCTTTCCTTTCTGGGATTTGGTTCCCTCTAGCTTTTTACACAAAGATCTGCTTCTGCCTCGGGAGTCCTCGGGAGCCACCAGTCAGCTGCTGGAGGAAATCCCCAAGTCTCTTGATGAATTCACTCTCCTCTAGTTTTTGTCAAGCCATCCAGTCCCCAAGGCTCCCTCTTCCTCCAGCAAGTAAATTTGCTACTTGCAAAGCTACCCTGGAAAACAAAGCTCCCCTCTGCCACAAGCCTTGTCCCCCTCAGCGCTGGCTGTCTTTTAACCACATGCCCCAGCTTCCAGTCCTGAATCCAAGCCCTTCAAGATGTTTTTTTTGCAGACATTTACAAAGCAGAAACAGAGAGAGAATGCAATTCGATGTTAGTTTTTGTAATATTGCCCTTTCAGGAGAGTTTGGAATTAAACCAGCTGGAGCTCGGCTTGTCAGTCGAACCAGCTCATGGAGGGTTTGTTGCTTGACTGACACATGTCCCTGCCATGGATCATGAGCTGTCAAGGGAAGTGTGACGCTCATGAGGCTCTCAGGTAAATTCACTCTGCTGAAATCAGTCCACATAATCCACACATCAGGGTCTTGTTTCCACCCACACAGTTAACGGCGTGTTGTTTGGGGCTTGCCTTCCAAACAGGCGTAAGCTTTACTTCTTTGTGTATATTTAACATTTTTTAACACTCTACAAGTCAGCTTCTTAGCTGGTATGAAATGTGTGCGAGGCCAGAAGGGACTAGACCTGACCTGGCTGCCTACATAAGCAAACTTTGGATAATCATCTGATTGGCAAAAGCACATGGAAAACAGTCGCTCCAGGGGTTGAAAATTTAAGCTGCTTATCACATACATCTTTTAGCAGAAAAATTTATCAACCATTAAAACAACTAGCTAGGTGGGGTGACCATGGAGAATACTCCATTGCCTGATCCTTTGAAAAAATAACAGGTATTTTTCTATAACATATGCTTCAGTTCCAGTAAAAGTCATCAGGCTTGACACAGGAATTATCTGCTGAAATTCTGAGGTTCATTTTACACGGGAAGCAAAGCACACTGATTGCAATAATGGCCCCTTCTGTCCCTAAAATCTATGAAACTATTAAGTCCGTGGAATGATGCCAGCTCATAACCAGCTGCTAATGTGAATTTGAAGCAGACAGTCCTATAGTGGGGCTGTGCCTCATCAGCTGTAGCAGCTTCTGTAGTGTGTTCCTCATTTCATGGATATGAACACAAACTCAGCTGTTCAGGGCACTGCACTGGGAATAACATTTTTTAAAGGGCCAGCTCAGGGAAAAAAAAGAAAAGGAATGTGCTATTCTGAAATCAGATCTGTAAACATTAAAGAGAGAGACAGAAAGGGCAAGGACTATTTAGGTAGAAGATACATGGGAAATCAACAGTATTTTCTTGTGCCCTCACAGTGGGCATCCGTGTTTTCAGATGAGCACTTTCAGAAGAAACCCCTGCAGAATTCCTGCCTCACACCACTCTGACGTGTCAGAAACTTCTCAATGTGTGTGAGCAACACATGGTGACAGCAAGCCCTGTTCTCCTTCACACTGAAGCTCCCAAAACCCAGGCTGCTGTTCCTTGCTAGAAAGCAAAATGTGGCATTCTAATAACTTTAATTTCTTCAGCTTATGCAAGCTGATTATACCATACAAATGCACAGGCTACTGGAATAAAATAACATTCAACTGCAGCACAGTGTTTAACCTGTATTTGCTGATTAGAAAGCACAGCAAATAAAAGTTGCATTCAGAGGTGCATTGCCACATAATTGTTGTGACACTTGGTGGTGCCTTTAATACTACTCATGTCCATGAAGTGTGCATAAAAGGAACCTGTTGTAAAATAGATTCATGGGAGCCTGACTTCAATGAGCCTTGAATGACAAATTGGGGCATTGTTAAATGCAAATAACTCTCATAACATGTTCTCTTAAGATATAAAATGAAAACTACAAGCCCCTGTACGGTGCACAGGAATTATAGCACAGTGTTCTTATGCATAAAGTCATTGCAACTTCTGATATTCTAAGAACTACCTTGACCCTTTACTTTTCTCAAGAAGATTTCCCTCACACCCTTTTATCCTTAATGACTTCACAAGAAGTCCTGGTCTGCACAACTTTCTGTTTTTTCATAGCCACTGAGCATTTTATTATGCTGGAAGTAAAACTCAGTGGCCTCTAGGATGCTAAAGCAAACCCGACCTGTTCTTATAAGCACTCTGATCAAGCACACACAATATTTAAACATTATTTCATTCCATCTTTTTTTCAGCTATGTGAAGCTCTACACATAAAAGCCTGTCCCATTCACACACTGCATTAAATTCCTGAAAATAAAAGTTGCTTCTAGTCAGAGTTCATGGAAGCTCTTGGTCTATAATTCTACATATCTTTGAACCATGTGAAGCAAACATCTTCCCACAGTAATTTTACCTATCATGATATAATAATAAAATCCATCAGTTGAAAGAGGATATGACTTATCTGCTACAAAGGTCATAAATGAGGATTTTAATGATGTGAAATGTAGCATCTGAGCTTGCAGGCATCAGAAGGAGCATTTAATTGATGAAGTATTTATGAAGTATCAAGCATCACTTACTGGAAATGCTTTAATTTATGACTGATATAAAATCCAACTTCCTAAATAGGTTACAACAGCAATTCTTTGGGAGATACTGCTGCTGTCAGCCCCTCTCTGCAGATTCAGCTGCAGGGTTTGCAGTCTGTTATTTCATCTCTTCTGGTAGAAAATAAGAATTATAGTCTGATTCTCTCTTGAATCTGAGTGGTGCCAAGGTTAGCTAGAAAAACAATTAATGAGCCAGTGATGTGCCGTGAAGAGACCATCTCCCAAAGCAATGTGAATACACATCGCCATGTCCCAAGCCTCTGGGAAGATGGGAGTGAAGGCACTTATTGGGCCACCAATTTCAGCTCTTCCCGATCCCAGGCAGCAGCACAGAATGTCTCACAGGACACATTCTAAGAACAAGCCTCTAGCCCTGGCTGATTGCAGCTTTAAGGCTGTGGCGGGTGAGAGAACAAACTTCCATCCATCCATCCATCCATCCATCCATCCATCCATCCATCCGTCCATCCGCCTGTCCATCTGTCCCTCTCTGCCAGTCATCCTCATCAGGATGAAGGAAAGTGGGATGGGAGATCCTGGGCACCCAGGGAGTTCCAGGGGTTTTGCCTGCCTGGTGCTGGTGCAGGCGAGTCCAGCTTGGCTTGATGAAGGCAAGTTTAATTTACTGCCAGTCAAAGCCAACACGGCTTTTAACAAATGGGTTGTGCAGTCACCTGGGTTTTAACAAAGGCAAAACACACCCCAGCACCTTTGTCCCCCTGCCAGGGCTTGATGTCACCCTCCAGCCTGCTCACCTGGAGCCCTGCAGGGACAGGTCACCCTCAGCCCTCTCCTGTGCAGCTTCTTCTCCTCTTGCTCTCCCCAGACCCAGCAGACCTGCTCAGCTCCAGCGGCTTGGCAGCACCTGCCCCTTTGTGCTCTCCCCCTTCTGGCCTGTGCTGGCTTTTCCTTGCTCCTTCACTTGCCTCAAGGTTCTCACTTCCATACAGCCCCACCTGTGGCTGAGCAGCTCAGCCATGCTCGGCTGTGGCAGCTTGGCACAGATGGAATTGTCTGGAACAGACCCTGGGCAGCCCCTGGCCAAAAAAAGTTGACTTCCCAACTGCTCCTTGTCTTTAAATTAATCAGGAATGAACCTCTGGATTCTGAAGAAATCCTTCTGCATTTGTCCAGGGTAGATATTCACAATATCCAGGGTGGACATTCAGCACTCCAGCCAAAGCAGAGCCTCAACTACAAATCACAGACGTACCAATCTGCATAAAATTCCTGTCATTTTGGCTTGAACTTGTACCAAAATGGAATGACAATAGGATGCAAGGTTTCTGTGATACTGGAAGCCAGGCACAGTTTTAGATGAGGATGAGAGTAGTGTGATCATTCCAAAAGACAACAGTGGGTAAAGTTACACAAGAAGGATGAGAGTGGGGGAAAAAAATCAAAATAAATGGAAGAGTGAGCACAAGAGAAGGCCTCCCACCACGGACAGGGAAGACAACAGCAAAAATACAGGTATGAGGAGGGAGAAGCTGAGAAGGAAATCCCATTCAGCTCAGTTCTGATTTTTATCCCTGAGGGCCTCTCAGTCACAGTCCCCTTAATTTCAGAGCAAGCACCTAGCAGGGACTGCAGCCCTCTGGGCTCCCTGTTTGGCATCAGCTCTAGCACACTGTAAAAGCCACAACTAATTTAGAATACAATTTTTTAATTTAATGGTTGAGTGTCTAACAAGTACTGATTAACGTTGTGTGAGAACTGGCCACCAGCAGCAAGTGCATTGTTAATGGATTAATTCAATAAAGCTTAAAACTGGCCTGATGTGTCAGTCTTCTGAACACTCCCATCACAGCAATCCCGAATTCCTCGAGCCCACAGGCAGGAGCCTGGTGAGCCCATGAGTGTTTGGAGGCAATTGAAGTCATGTGTGGGACTTTGGCATTTTAACACACTGCCCTGGGCATTCCCTTAAGGACATGGACCCTTTCAAGAGCCTGATGAAAACTTAGGAATTTGAATTATTACAGAATCAGAGAAACACTAAGGTTGGAAAAGACCTCTGAGATCATTGAGTCCAGTCAATGGGCTGGTGCTGAAGGAGACAGAATTGGTGTTCCTGTAGTAAACTGCAACAGTGTAGAAGAGTTTTGTCAGCTCAGGAGGGAGTTAGATAGAATATAAATAGCTGAGCAAAGAAAAGGGGAAAAACAGGTGAAGGAAAGGTAAAAACAAAATGGTATTTCCAAACCAAAACTTCCTCCAGTTTCAAAAATAATCCAAACACACGAATGACCAAAGTTTCTTGGTGAGTACACAGAGTGAGAAGAGAACTGATGGGATTTATCACTACAAAAAACAACCACAAGTCACCTCCTTTTTACATACATGGCAAATATGCAGAACATCTGCAGGGAGTGGGAAGAAGTACCACCAAGAAAAAATGTTCAAGATAGATTTTGTAGATTTTGCAGGGAAAAGGAATCTTGTCCATGTGTTGAATACCTCCTCTTACCTTCTTCTGTCATTGCAGGGAAAAGAAATCAAAATAACCAGATATGAGAACTCAGTAGGACCTTTTTTTGTTCTGAGGAATGGATGAAAGAGCTAAAGCAGTAAAAGGCTTCTTCTAGCTGGCTGAAAATCTGCACAGTGACAGTTTGCAATCTGTAAAAGTTACTGACAAACTGCAAAACAATTATATAGTACTAAAAACATTCAGATATTAAATTTATCTCACTTGCTAAGTAACAAAGTCTTGGAAGAAATAGAAGAAACAAGGCCCAGCAAAAGACCACATTTTCCCCTTGACTCAACATTTTATTGCACTGAAGGCCAACCTCTAGTTTAAATTCAGCTACCAAGTCCAGAGCAGGAAATAATGCCAATAAAGTTTGTGACTGGAAACATTTTGCCATTTCAGCACACTGAGTGTTCCTGCAGCTACTGGCTGCTTGGAGAGGAGCAGAAGAGAGAGGAACAAAGACATGTAATGGGAACATCCAGAAGTCCTGGAATCAAGAGCAATAAAATTAAGTAAAATTTTTTTATACCACAGTGCAAGAGAAAACAAAAAAAGTAAAGGGAATGGCTGAGGAGTTCAAACAAAGGAATAACTCGACTGGCTTAGATTGACTAAATCAGAAAGGCTGGGGTGGCATTCAGGTATTCAGACAGATTAACAGGGTAAAAAAGTCTTGTTTTAGAAGGAACAGGAAAGAATATATGAAATGGGAAAGAATGGGCACATTTCTCTGTTATTTAAATGCTTCAAGCTCCTTTCAGCTTATTCCTAGCATAATGTGTCTAAAAAAACTGTCTCTGTCACTGATTCTGTGGGCAGCAGTGGCAACATTCCCCTTCCTCCCCCTGATCCTCCAATTCCCAGTCACTGGCCAATACTGATTTGTGTTTTGTGCAGCTCTTGGGGTGTTTTCTTTTGCAGTCTCCTGTGAATACAGAAATTCCCCTGAAAATTCACACCCAGGTACACGTTCATTTTACCTAACTACTGATTTATTCTAACTGCCACAAACTTCATTTGTATTTTGAAATGGAGAATTTCCCTGTTCCTTTCTGCTTGGCAAATAGTCCTCTTTTCAAAAAGAAGGCTTCTGAGAGTTTTTTTTTCCCTTTAAATTTGTTTTACTTTTACATCCAAACACATGGTGACCATCCCTTTTCTTTAAACTGCTGCATCTTTTTTGTGTTCTCTTCACATCCTATATTCCCATCAAAAAACCTTGGGTCATTCCTGTGTTTGAATTAATTCTTAAAACAGAGGAAGTTTTTTGTTTTTTGTTTGCAAATACCACTTCATTTTTGCCTTCCCTTCACCTGTTTTTCCCCTTTTCCTTGTTCAACTATTCTACACTCCATCTTACTCCCTCCTCTCCAGCATCAAAGTAGGGAATGTTGTTTGTCATAAGCTAGGAAATGAACCTGGCCTCCAAAGAGTTGTGCCTGACCCCCCTCTGACTTTTAGAGGTTTACCAGGGGTGGGAAAAGTTGGTGACCTGAGAACCTGTGTTCTGAAATTATTTAGTAAGCACAGTAATGCAGCAGGGGGAAAGAAAATTAGAGCTAAAACTGACTGGCTATTCAATTATTAATCCTATTCATAAAGAATTTAGCCTCTGTTTTGTTTAGCAAATAGTTTGGAAACTTGTCCATTCTTCCCCTGTGCAAAGTGTTTGCTGTCTGATGGAATGTTTATCTATGCTTTCTTCCTCTGTAATTTACATTTTGTGTAGCACATGTACACTTGGTTCAGGCAAAAATCAAGACACCATGGCTGGAAATTTTTTAATGGAATTACATGGAATTATATAGAATTATATTTAAATGGAATTGTATTATGTTTATAGTAGGGGCAAAGGCAATGCACCAAAAATTTTACCAAGATCTTTTTAACTGGTGCTGTAAGTTACACTATCACATTCATTCATGCACTCTGTGTTAGTCAAGCTCCCAGTTTTCCAGGCAAAAATTTCCTTTTTCCCCCTCCTGTTGTTTTCAAAGTCTTGTTGAATGGGGAAAAGATGGAAGAAAGATATGAAAAATTCTGCAGATTTTGATGGAGACCTTTTTTTTCCCCTTTCCATAAGGGTGCCCCTTTCATTTCTGGGGATAGATCATCAATCGGCTGGTAAGTGTTTGAGATTTTAACCCTGAATTGAATAAGTAACCCAAGAAATAAGATTGTTTATAATGATGCATGTGTAGTACCTGTTCTTTAATTTCTAGATTTTTCATTTCCTTTTCATTTTCTAGCTGCCCAAAAAGACAGAGTTAGTGGTGAATGTAAAGCACTGGTGCCATTGACCTTCAACCTGCTATTAGATGAATCTAATACTCAATATTGCAATTATCTAGATTATATAGACAAGCATATATTAAACTTCTATATGAAAGCATTCCCAATATTTAGTATTTTTCTCTCAAAGAGAAATGTGTCTTTTAAAGACTCTTGTATAGCAAAATGCAATTTAACTGCTCAATATTTTTTCTAGTGGGAGAAGTGATTCTCAAATGTTTACAGATTACTTGGTTATGAAAGGGAAGATTTTCTTTGCTATCCAAATTTTAATCTTGGGGAACTGTGTACAGTGTTCCTAAGGGGACTGTGTCTCTAAGAGCACAAAAGAAACTAAATAGTCACCAGAATGGTTATTTATAAAGAAAGTCAAGACTATTTCTGACAATAATCTGCATTGTATTCTAGCTGCTAGGACTGTTAACTGTACCACAGGAAGAGCACAGAAGAAAGTCCCATCAGAAGGGCAGATTTATGTCATTCTTGCAAAAGAAAATTAAGCCTTTGCAGTGCTATGGTTATTGTTAATCTAAAGCTACTTTAGAGTTTCATTCAACTTGATTTAGGAGTGCAGCTCTAGGTCAAAGAAGACTACCAGTATCCAAGCAACAAATGATTAAATAAATGATACTTTTCAAGTTGTCTTACAGAAGAAGGTGTACCTAGCAAAAGTGAAAATAAGGCGGGGGGAACACAACAACTCAACCAAAAATCTAGATACATCACACTCCATCTAGACATACAGTATATTTCTGAAGAAACTTTGAAAGCTGAGTGCACAGCCTGTTAGCAAAGCATCACACTGCCTCCACCCTTTTTTGTGTGAGGGAGGTGATTTGCACATACCTGATGTGATCTGATTCTTCTTCTTAGGCCTCATCCTACTGAATGTTTTGCCATGGGGGAGAAAAACAGAAAGAAAACATCAGTTATTGATTACTTTGATCTCTCTGGAGTGACCCTCCATTACAGTCCTGGGGAAAAGGATGAAGTTAATGTATTTCTGTGACTCAAGACACCATAATGTTAGAGCTTCAGGATCATCAAAACCACATCTGAACCTTACATATTTAATGACACTGATTCTAGTAATTGGTTTTTTGGGGGGTTTTGTTTTGGTTTGTTGGTGTTTGGTTTTTGGTTTTGGGGTTTTTTTGTTGTTGTTGTTTGTTTCTTAGTTTGGGTTTTGGTGGGGTTTGTTTGTTTTTTTTTGTTTGCTTGTTTGTTTGTTTATTATTTTTGGGGGTTTTGGTTGGTTGGTTGGTTTTTTTGTTGTTGTTGGGGGGTTTTTTTTTGTTTTGTTGTTTTGGGGTTTTTTTGTTTGTTTGTTTTTCCCAGATACTTTCCAAAGGTTTTGATAGCCCAGAACACCAAGTTTCCCAAAGTATCCAGAGCAGATAAAGGGTTCATCAGGGGAGCTTGAAGGTACTGCACAGCATGATCTGGAGTGAAAAAGGTACAGAGTTCTCATTATTATTATTCAAAACTCTAATATCAGTTGTTGAAATTGTCATTATGTCATAATCTCCTTATATGCCCTGTGGCATACATATAGCAACGTATCTGCTGAATATACCAAACTGTTGCTTAATGTTTTGCACATCCAAAAAACATTAAACCAAAATAAGATTTAATTTTTCATCATTTAATATATCTTCATTTTAACTTTTGTCTCACCTGAATTCTGTAAGAGAGAAGACTTCTAAATCTCAGAAATACCCTTCTACAGGAACTTTCTTTTTTTCTGGATATGACTTTGTTCCTATTTGAAATGAAAATATTTTTTTAATTTTCCAGCAATCTGAAAATTCTACTGATTGTTTCTGACAAAAATACCAGCACAAAACACTTCTGTTTCTGCAGATTTCTTAGATTCTAGAAGAAAAGAAATATTGGAAATCCTTTGTAAGGTAAGAAAATTATTTACATTGAATCAAGCAAAAAGCAATTATATGGGAAAAATAAAACCATAAGAGAGTAAAACTCACTGTTACTTGAGTTCTGTATCTTTTGACTTATAACTGTGTACCCTAAACTTTGACTTAAATGCTATAGGAGGAGAAAGAAGATTCATAAACACAGATTCTCCCTACCCCATCTTCCAGATTTTTCTTTTTTCAAGAACACAGATCTCTTACAAGAGTGTCCACAAAACTGAAACAAGCCCTGCTTTCACACAGCTGATCTGTTGAGTGCTACCAGCTCCACAGACACTTTTCACTTCCCATTCAGCCAGTTTACTGGAGTTGGGGGGCACTTCACAAGATAATTTTGGGCACTTTTGTTTTCTTGGCAAATCTAGAGGGGAAAAAAGAGCCTGGTTGAACATGCATGACAGAAGTTTAAGAAGCTGCATGCCTGCAGTTTAGAGACAGCACCTGTTTGCAATAAAAAGAAAGTGCAAGGCAAAACCAGTTCTTGTTTATAACGTCCTGCAGAACCTAGGAATTAAGCCCAAGGAAGAAAAGCCACACATCTGATCCCTGAAGAAATCAAGGAAGAAAGGCAAAGGCAGATCAGTGTGAGAAGCAAAGAACGTTTTCCTTTGAGACCAACCAGGTGTTCAGAAAATACCTGCATTAGGCAGGGTCTACGGTCTTGGCTAAAAGTGTAAATTAATATTAGTATTTACTTCAATAAGAATAATCTCTCTTTTAGATAAAATTACCTTCTGGGGGTGACTGTTAGTTATGCTATTTATTAGAATGTAATTAAACTATAAAACAACATTGCAGTAAAACCTGGCATTTTCTCTCGTGTCATGGTGCCAACTCAGAGTGTATTGGCAAATAGCTTAATAGAAATCAGATTCTTCTAATCAGCACAATTTTATCCTTTTGTAATAGGCAAGAGGAACACTCAGAATGTAAAAGTACTCTGTTTAATAACGTGTAGGTATTTGCACTCTTTATTCTCTCATTTGAAATTTACAGCATGGTATCACAAAATTGTACATAATTTGTCAAAGTGTACCATCTTCCCACTGCCAAAAAATCCCTCGAAGTTGTATTTTAACTGACACCCTTACTTCTCAAGGGTTCCAATAAATAATAGCTATTTGCTTCAGACAGCACAAATTTAGGGGTCAGGGGAGGATTTCGTGCACCTCTCTGCCAATCTTCCACATAAATTTTGAGCAATGTTTCTTCTCTGGGAGCCCTCCCAGGTGACAATGAAAAATTTAATCCCTCCTGCCAATTTGCTGCTGCTCACAAACAAGGAATAAGGTGTTACCTAAAGTGTTACCTGTTTCTCTTACAGGAAAAAAGATTTTTAGGGTTTTTTTCTTCCATTTTGTCCTCTTTCCTGCAAATCTCTGCACAAAATTCTTTTCATTAGCTTCTCAGTTTTTTTGTGTGACCTTGATCAGTTTCTTTAAGGAAACTGCAACTTAGTTATCACCAGACAAAAATGTTACATATTAAGCAAGCATTTATCCAGAGTATTCTGCCTGTGAGGAGAAGGACATCAAATTTTAGTGTGAGCAGTGTATTCTGCTCCCATGAAAATTCAGTACTATGTGCAAGTTAATGAAAATGAAGACTTCACAGTGAGAGTGGATGAGGAATTCTGTCCCCAAAGCCTGCTGCCTTCATGAAGCAGAATTCCTGGCTGTACACAGGTACATTTCACTATACCAGTCAAGATCAAATGATACAAAGCACGCCGGGCTTGCCCAGTTTCAAAGGAAATTTAAGTGGAGCCTAAAAGCTGTGTGCCCACAGTTTTCAGGACAAAACTGTGATTTTAATAACTGATATTTCCCTATGCTAGGCAAAATCTGTGCATCTGAAATGCCCCGCAACAGAAGAAAATGCTCCAGTTAGAGTTAGGGAAATACAATGGAGAAAAGGTTTCTTCTACTCTCTGCCTTATTCAAAAAGTATGTTCCCTTCTCTTGTGTTTTGAAACCAGCGTTGTGATAAAGGTATAGTGATTTGGCAGGGAAAAAACCCTACAGCCCCAAGCTGCAGCTACTCCCCAGAGACCAGAGGGGCTGGGAGCAGCTGGGCTTTGTTTCTCTTTACAGCAAATTTGGNTATAAATATTCCCATGTCGGCTCCAATGCAGCTGGAGGCGCAGAACTTACCCAAAGGTGGCCCTTCAGGGAAAGAGGAGAAGAGACAGAACCCATGGATGGATCCCAAATGTGCAGGATGTCTTCCCTGTTCCTTTTTCGCCACCAACACCCCCCCTTCTTTTATACCATAATTTTTGCCCTTCCCAGAGGGGCGGAACGATCCCCTGTTAGAGATGGGATGGTGGTGGCTGTGGTCATACGTGTAAGGCCTGTTTTCTTTTTTCTTCATTTGCATTCTTAAGGGGGTGAAAACTAATATGCAAATGAGGGCCTCAGTTGGTTTTGGTCAGAATTTGTAGTTGACACAAAAGATAAGATAAATACTTGGGTCCTCCTCCACTCTCTGAGGCTNGCCCCAAGCTGCAGCTACTCCCCAGAGACCAGAGGGGCTGGGAGCAGCTGGGCTTTGTTTCTCTTTACAGCAAATTTGGCACCATCAGCCTGGTCACGTTCAGGAGGAGCTCGTGTGATCACAGGCTCACAAACAGTGCAGCTCACCAGCTTTTGATGCTCAGGCTTAGCTCATAAAGAGCCTACACAACCCAGAGTCACGAACTCTCGTGTGAATTCACCCAAATTTCACAAAAATTCATGAATCAGCTCATTGAAACAACAGAAGGCAGATTCAGAGCTATGGTGAGAGATGCACTAGCTATAGAGTTTTGGGGTGCAGTAACNGCAGTAGAGGCTCTCTGACCTTCAATAGACAGTTTTTCGTTATCTCCTCAGCAAACCAGATTTATAACAAGGCTTGTTTCTCACAGTGAAGGGGAGTGAGGCTGGGGCAGAGATGCACATGTTCTCCCACGCCTTGCTGAAACAGCATCAGCTGAGAGGACTCGCCTCACTCCAGGTACATTTCAGTCTCCAGGCACTTCCTAAGCCAGGTGCAAGATAAGCACAGGGCCCAGCTCATGTTATTTTTCACCAATTCTTCACCAACTTAAGGAGACTCGGAGGCAAATCTGAAAGTCTGCCACCATTTGCCAGGTATTATGTAGCACAGACATTCAAGATTACTTGTTTAATTAATTTTTTTACTTAATATTTGGTTATGTTCAAGCTTCCTTAAAGAATTTACCCTTAAAATAAATATTTTTCAAAGAAGGGATAGACTTACACAATGTTTACCCCAAGAAGGGACAATTTCCCTGGTATAAAATGGGAGTTTTTAGTTTTTTGTTGAAGATACTAAAAGAGGCTCAGAGCACTAAAAGAACCCAGTCACTTGAATTTGCAATAATTGATAACATGAAAAGTTCTCAAACTTATCAAACTGAAAAGTTCTCAAACTTATCAAATTATCAATGTGCTACAGGAAAGTTATCAAACCTATGTTACTAAAATCATTTAAGAACATGTTAAAGTAACAGATTTTAAAGCATAGTTATTCTTGTTCATGCCTCAGAAAAAGCAGACAGCTCAGATTAATGTGAGATAATGTGTTGATAGGTAGCAATCACTGTTCTATAAGATTCAACAAAAAACAGAATTATCATAGTTCTAGCTATGCAAACTATGGTGTCTTGATAGATTGTCAAAACACAAGACATCCAAATACCCAAACTGGAAATACAGCTACATTTCCAGTTTTCTTTTTTAAAAGGTTTTCAGATGTGTGGCTTTCATTAGAAATATGTAAAACATGGAGTAAAGGAGGTGCAAAATTACCTCTTCTGGGATTTAAGAAGGAAAGCACCTTTTAGACCAGTCTCACCAAAATTCATGTGAGAAAAGAAAACCCTAATGGAAGAAAGCATAGTGTTCTTGAATGAAAAGGGGTACAAAAAGAGATTTTAGGAATCAAAATTGGTCCCTCAGTGGTGTCAGAAAGGCTCTGCAGACCACTGTGAGGAGATTGACACCTCATCCAGTACATGGTTGAGCTCAGCACAGAAAGAATCAGAAAAATGAAAAAACAGATACTTATGTAGAAAAGTCTTGTGGCTACACAGAAACATGAGACCTATATCCTTTTCAAGGGGACAAAGTGCATGCAAGTGCAATTTTTAGTCCTAGGAAAAATTCTGATGTGAAACGGAGACTTCTTCCAGCCTCCCTTTTAACTCACACAATAAAACAGACAGAGGTCTCAAAAACACTGCCTTTTTCAAGAGTTCTGCAATGGGCAGTGAGCAGTGAGAGCCTGGTTACGAGGGGAGCGGGGGACACCACATGAGACACCCTCGTGGGACACTGCAGAGACCCCACACAGGTCCCCCTCTCATAATCCCCAACTGTGCCCTTGATCTTCGGGAAGCCAGCTTTCCCTAACATCTCTATTTGCTCTTGAAGCTGTTCCTATCGTATTTTTTTCCCTGCGAACAGGGAGGACTGAGGCAGTCAAGGACTGATTATCTGCAGGCACACCAGCTGCAGAAAATAATCTCCTCTCTGCTGTGAGCTGTTTTCAGCTTCCCATGAAGTTGCAGCAGGACACAAGCCCGTGCAGGTCTCATCTCCTAAAAGAAAGAGAGTGCCATTCCTAGTCCTGTGAACAGGGGAAAACATATTCTTCCCACAAAAAGCTCAAACTCTTGGACTTTGTTACATGACAAAAGTTGTCTTTCAATTGTATGCTATTCAAACTTCTCCAGAGACTCACAAGAGAGAAGAAAAAAGCAAAAACGGAAAAGGAAAAAAAGCCATAACATTTTTTTTTTTTTTAATTATGACAAAGACCTCTCCTTATCCTGGAGAAAAAGGAGAGAGCCAAAATATATAGGAATCACAGAAAGTTCATATAAAAACCTATTAACTGACAAGTGAAATATTACAATCGCAAAGCTTGTGTTTACACCCTGAACAAGTCATACTTTTAATTCAAATTCCTGACAGCCCACCTGAATATTTCCTTTCTCACCCAGATGTTTCTAAGGGTGGAATGCCTGCCTCCTAACTAACATTGTGCATAAGTAACTGCAAGCCAATCAATCTTATGTGGAGAAAAGTTTCATGGATTTCTTTTTATTAATTCAATGAAATGCGGAGAAAAGTTTTGTGACTTTCTTTTTATTAATTCAATGAAAAGGATTCTCATTCTTGCATTTTAAATATACCCGTTCCTGCTTTTATCAGTGTTATTCTATCGAAGATATGAACTGAAATACAGGAAATTATATTTTTAAATATTAAGCAAAAAAAAGAAAAAAATAAAATTATACTTTTATTACCATGAGAGCGAACAAACAGGTTGACCAGAGAGGGTGTTTGTAGAGTTTCCTTCCTTGGAGATGTTCAAAATCCAGCCAGATGCGACTCTGAGCAATCTGCTCCTCCTCTGTCTGGTTTGGGTTTGTGGGGTTGACCTACAGAGCTGCCTTCCCACCTCAATTATTCTGTGATATAGGAAAAGGGAAGAACACACCAAAGGTAAACCCACTTGTTTCAGAAGGAAAAAAGAACAGTGGTAAAATACAGTGTATTTTGCAACCATCTGGTGCTTTCTGAGTTTTTTCTGTGTGCTGCCTGCTACATGAAGGAAAGTCAAGGTATAGGAAAAGACTAAAAGGCTAGAAGAAGAAAATAAAAGTGTTTGTAAAAATATTAAGTTTTCCTAGTGGCAAATGTGCAAAATTGTGGTCATCAGGTTGAAGTTCTTTCCCCCTGTCCTTTTTCAGATGTTCCTACACTCTAACATATGATAATCTTTTTGTTTGTGTGTTTTCAACCAGGCTTGTATGCTACAAGAATTTAAGTAATTGCCAGAGGAAAAAAACATTCTTTTAAATTGACAAAAAACATTCTGTCAGAGCTGGTGAAAATTTTAACACAATAACTTTCTGGAAGTAAAGCACTTGTGTTCATGCTTACTGAGGGCTACCTGTAGTTTTTGTGTGCTTTTTGGAAAGTGAAAACTTCTAAAGTGACCTCCCATGTCATAGGGACTTCTACCAGCCACCTTTCTGACAAATGAATTTTCTCATGGTGAAGACACTTAGAAACTGAACACAAGGTTACTTCTATTAGCCAAGGCCACATGTACAGCTGATGCAGGTGACAGGGTGATACCTGGGATGGGAGCAGCCAGAAACCATTCCATCCTCCCTCCTCCTTTTATTTTCCCAGGATCAGCTCGAGTGCTGCAATCTCGGGTCACCATCTGTTAGCGGCATCCACGCTAATGCCTCTGGGAAATTCATAATGTTAGGTTCGGTTACCCTGGAAATGTCCTTCAGTATCACCCTAAACCAGGAGCTGTAAAAGCTAAGCCACAGTACTGGAAAGTTTAAAAGGCAAAACAACATGGGACCTCTGCAGTCTAGCAGAAGGAATAATTAGGCTTTGAAAACATCTGTCTTTTTCTGAAGGTTGTCTTTAATGGCCTCTCAGAAAGACTAAGTTCTCTCACTATTCAGAAGATCATTCTTTAAGAAGCCATTAAGAGAAAAGGGAGATAATCTGGTCCTAGTTAATTAGGAACTCTACTGGCTATGTTAAGGATAGGCTTGTGTACATTTGTATGACTCCTTAAGTATTCCAGGGAGCTGTAGGAGCTTAGGTCTGCTTAAAAATTAATGTTCTTGGAAGGAGACTATTTAAACACGGTGAGGGGTGTAAGTGCTAGCAGTTGAAAAGAAAAAAGAAATGGAAGAAAAAATACTTTTAACAGTTATATTCTCAGGTTTAAGATGCAAGCTCGTCCTGACCTGCAAGAACACAATGTGATCTCCCTACTATGCTCCAGAGGAAATATGGAAGGGGTTACTAAGCAGTAACAGAGAAGAAAAGAAGCTACTGGGATCTATGGGATTTCAGTACTATCCACTGGGATGTTACTTGTGCAGATGAGTACATAAACCTGTGATTAAAACCTTTCAGCTTTCTTTCCTTTTAAATCCAGCTAGGAAAAACTAAACAAAACAAAACAAAACAAAACAATGTAAGTGCTAAGCTATCTCTGCTCTCCCAGCTAGCAAACACAAATTTGATGTTTGACCAGAGAAACATGCTGGCTAGCTAGTGAGGAATTTTCAGTGAGTTATGAGGACAATTAAAAGCTCATCTCAAATACCGTGATGACTTTTAGTTTTATGACTGCTACATCGTAAAGATATATAAGACCCATCATTACCTGTAATATCTGAGTCGTAAAGACTTCTGTATGTGCAAACTGAAGATTTTTTTCTGTATGTGCAAACTGAAGCTTCTTTGTTCTTAACTGATCTGGTTGGGAAAATAAAACACAGGAGGTCCAAGTACAAGAAAGCAGCTACCAAATACTTTAGTTAAAACTGTAACTTTTTGTTTCAGTATGAGAATGTGTTAGGGGAATTAAATCTCAGGAACAACTAGAAGATAGTGAGTATACCAGAGTCAGTAAGTAACAGTAACATTTAAGATATCAAGAGACATACTCAGTAAGAGCTGTAAGTGCAGTATTTCACCATAACTGGGACAGATAGAGGTGGCAATTGTTCTTGTCACTTTCTTCTTCTTCAGCCTTTCCTTTTTTTGGATAAGTCTGGAACAAAAACCGCATTTTGACCAATACAATGTGCCCCACATACAGTAAAGAAGCTGTGATCTTCAGCTGGCAGAAGGATGCCTCTAACCAGGTCTGTCAAAAGCCTCCACCTCGAGGGCAGCTGTTGTTGAGTGCTGGCAATTCAGGGCACAGGAAGTGCATGTACTGCTGCAGTCTGTGGAGAAACACTGAAAGACAAAAACCAGAAAGGAGATGTGTCTGCGTGGGCAGTAATTCACCAAAAACAAACTACAGCCCCAGGAGCAGGGACACTGAGGGAGCCTGGTGTGCTGCCCTGAGAGAGGCAGGAAACAAAGGATGGAGTGGCACAGAGGTGTTGTCCTGCTCTTTTTAAAGCAATCCAGCCAACAGGAGCTAAGCCAAGGAAGGGCCCAGCCAGTAATCAAAAGCTGAACTTTGCGTGAATAACTCAAAAATACATATTGCTTTTCATGCTTTTCATGCTCTGCCTACTCTAATGAAGCAAAACCTGTAGATGCTTTACATATGACTAAAGTAATTCAGACTCCACCTGATCACGAAATGACACCAATTTTACCTTTTCCTCACCCTCAAAGGAAACAATATAAATGTAACTTTAGAGAGGAGGCATTTCACCCCTCTGTCCTGGGACAGCTGACGGGCTGTACCCATTTTTCCCTATAAAGACGTCAATCAGGTAAGTTTTACTCCCTGGTAGCCTGTGCTTATGCATAGTAATTTCTGAGCCCTATTCTGTTTGATGGCAATCAATAAACTGCTCTCTTTGTGAGTCTGTGATCATCAGTGCTCCCAGACTTAGTTTAAACTACACTGGGAATCTGTGGTTGTGAAAGTTCATATCGAAAATGAATGGATTTGTTGTGCCAGATTGACTATTAAAATCGTCTGTGAATCTGTATCATAGAGGTCCTTCAAAGACTTGGGAGACAGATAATGTGCAGACTAAGAAGTGGAAGATATAATCAGCCCTGGGGCCAGTAATCTGTGGATAACCTGGAAAAAAACTGGGTCTCCCTTTCTTAAATTTTTACATAGCATGGTCTCATCATGCCTTGCACCACAAACAGCTAAGCCCCTTGCTCTGGGTCACATAAATTTCTTCCCACCAGCTGCAAGAGACAGATTCCTTCTGGAAAGAGCACAGGCTGTAGATCCATCTTAAAATGCTCTTTCACAGACTTTGCAGGTTCTGCTCCTTTACTGAAGACTGTGTGAGAACACAGAGAGGACATTTATGGCTCACTCCACTCTTTCAGTGACTTTGAAGATACTGCAGTAAAGACAACACAAACCGCTTATAAAGTGAACTTCCAATGGCAACAAGTTTAGAAATGTTTCTCTGGTTACCCCTTCCCTGACTTCACTGTGTTCTCTACTGAGCAGGAGGGAAATTTTTCTGAAGTGGACATTCCTAATTAAAAATGGGGGAATTCATCAGCGATCTGCTGCATCAGTTTTTATCTTTCAACGAAGTTTTTAAAAGTACCATGTATCTTTGAAAAATAGTGTCACAGGACATGGTCTTTCACTCTCCTTGTTATCCATAAGTTTCTGGAGAAACTTACGACAATCAATATCTATCACTACTGGGCAATATAAATTCTGTTAATATTGTCTGAATCAATCACCCATACGGCCTGATTTAATTTGTCTCAAACTACTTAGAGCAGAGAAGGTAGTCTCAAGATTAATTCAGGTCTGGGTAGAGAAGAGCAGAAACCAGGGTACCAAATCCCCTGTTTTTCTTTTTTTGTACAGCATGCTGCCAATAAGTGTCAGGGCTAACAAAAGGAAAACCAATTTTCTGTCTCTCCTTGGAAGTTATTGTTTCCATTGACCCACTATCTAACTTTATGTGGAAGACTGAGACACACAACAGACAATCAGACTGAGAAAAAAGAGGTATTGTCATCAGAAGAGCTAAGGTGACTCTTACTGCACAGACTTTTCATCAAATACTCCAAGAATCCTGCTGTGACACTGAATCTCTTGGGTTGATGGTGGCATGGGCATTCTTTCCAGAGAACAATGGGCATCATGAGTGACCTACTGCTAGAGAGATCCAGCAAAGCGTCATCTCACCTGGGACTGCAGTTCAGTGAAACCCAAACTTCAGAAAACCATCCTTGTGCTGAACAGCCTGCACTAATAATCAGCAAGTAACATAGAAGGATGCACAAAGATTTAAAATCTATCTTGCTGATTTCAACTTCACTTCTTCCATTAACTCTGTGTGTCTTTTCATGCCCAAGTATACTACCTTGGGCAAATATTAGTGCCCCATGAATTGATCTCTTGCAGTGCATTTTAATGGAAAGCTAATTCAATAGATCACATTCATTTCACACCAGGCATTGATGGAAACCTGATGGGTAGAATTATGCACTTCTGAAACACTATCCAAAGAACAAGATGTAATGGACCAAGAAGCTGTGTGGAAATGTGAGTCGTTCTGACCAATTATGGATATTAATATTCCACTTTTTTGTATCCTTGTCTTTGATACAGAGAAGGTCACAGCTTCTGCCAGCCATGGAAGCAAAGGTTTCTGAAACTGAAGTGATGGAAAGTGCTGGAGAGTTTGTCAAGGACAAGTAGAGACCACCAAATCAGCTTCAACAATTAGCATGGATGAAGACCCAGAGGCAAACATGGACCAGAAAGCCACTGTCAGTTTTGACACCCTGCAAGTATCATCAGAAGAATACCAAGAAGTGATGAGAGTCTGAACAGTCATTTCGTATTAACCCTTCTGGAAACATAACTGTATGCCTGGAATAAATCAGTTTGGGGTTAGCTGGATGTGTGAGTAATTTGATATTGGATTATACAACATCTCCAAAACACCGATATCCTTCTTCCTGGTGTGTATATGTGAGACTGAAAGTCTTCACGGGAATAAAGCAGAACTAAAACTCCACTTCTTTCTTGGTCAAATGCTTGACTTTGCCAGCAGTTGCCCAGAGAAAGGTTAGAAGGTTGTCAGAGTTAAGGAGTGTTTTGCAAATGTAGTGGGAGTGCATGTATTCTTGACAGCAGACTGGTGCACTAAATGTTCAAGTTAGATTGTGACTTGCGTTTGATGAAATTAAGTGGAATCATTAATTAAGTAAGATCCCATATCTTACCTCAGTTGTTCAGGATAGAAGGATGCCGTGTCTCCTCCACCTCGTCCAGTAAAACTCCAGCCTGACCCATTGGGGATTTTCCATGTTTTGTCACACAACAAATCATACCCTAAAATACAGGTTTTTGTGGCACCAAGCAATATTTCAGCGCAGGTTAGTTTCTGATCACCAGGGAGCTGTAAAGACATGTTTGCAGGGAGGCATTCTTTTAAAATTCCACCGATTCCTGCTGTTTTCACTTTTTGGGACCAGACTTTACATTTAGATTTTCTGCTGCTTCATTATTAATTACACCATCTGTGCCCTTCTGCCAACAAGGGAGTTTACAAAAGCTTGTTTCAGCCTCATCAGGATGGAAATGATGGGTGCTGGGGCAATCAGAACATTCCTCCATTTCATTATTATCATCACCATGCCAGATGTCTTCATGCCATATTTTGGGGTCTGCACAGTTTTCCACTTTTTGGCTTTCTTTAGCCAAAACCAAGAATGGCAACAGGTTCAGTAAGAGGCTTAATTTTTCCTGCAGCTGTTTTTCTCAGTTTTCAGCTGCAAACAACACCATTTTGAGTTCCTCGTTTCCTGTGTTTAGGTTTTGGTTTTCAGTCATGAAGAGATCTACTCATGTACCACGCTTCTCTTAGTACTCTCTTTCAAAAGCCAATAATGTTTTCAATACTTCATTTTTGGATTTCAAAGCAGTGTATTCTAAATCTGGAATTTTTGGGGGGAGACAATACCTTTTGTTTTGCTTTTGTGCACAAAATAGGTGAGTCTCTAATACTGTGCAAATAATTCTTTCGTCTTTGTATTTTTTAACTTTCTGCACTCTTCTATATTTTTCTATCTACTATACCACTTTATGCTCATTTTTCCAAAAATTTTAGGCCCATCCTATTCCCTCTCAGAATTATGCACTGTTATATTTTTGCAACAGCTCATCCATGGTAATCCTGCTGACTACACTTTTTTTTTTCTGTTGCATTAGAGGATGAAATTTGGCAGAAAATAAACCCAATTGCATTCCAGCTGGTACTCAGAGATCAGAGTGGCTGGGTACGGCTGGGCTTCGTTTCTGATTATGACCAATTTGGCACTGTAAGTCTTGTTTCTTTCAGTAAAGACCTGCACAATTGCTGATTCATGAGTAGTGTGGTTTATTGAAGCAACAGATTATGCAGGTTCAGAATTGCTGTGGTTAAATGCACTTACAGTGTTAGCACTAAATATACGAAGGCAAATGACGAACTATGCTCTGTTCACTAAGCTTCACTTTACCCTTGGTTAAGCTTAGTTTCACCTGGGTGTTCTCTGATGCAGTCAGAGGCACAAATCATAAAAGATAAAAACTTTAAGCACAAGTCATAAAAGATAAAAATTCCAGCTAATGCCATTTCCACATCAGGTGGAGTTTCAGTGACTTTAGCCACATCTGTGAAGTGTGTGCAGGTTTTTCTTCATTAACATATGACAGGGTAGCAGTGCTGCCAGGTTGGAAAAGCAATATGTGTTTTCAAGTTAATAAAGCAAAGTTCATCTTTCAGGCACCAGCTGGGCCCTTGCTTTGGCTCAGTTCCAATTGGTTCCATTGTATTAAGTAGAGCAGGACCACAACACCTCTGTGCCGCTCCATCCTTTGTTTCCTGCCTCTCTCAGGGCAGCATCCCAAGCTCCCTCAGTGTCCCTGCTCCTGGGGCTGCAGTTTGTTTTTGTCAAACTACTGCCAACATGGACACTTTTGCCTTGCTGAGCTTTTCCTTTCGGCATTTCCCCACCAGATTACCCTGGTGAAAATTAAACAAGTGGGGAGGAGCATGAGAGAAATCTTCTCCCAGCTTCACCAATTCCCCAGGCAAGAAGCCATGCAAAATTTTCAATTACTCTTGAAGTTCAAGCCTCATGGTTCAAGCCTAACTAGAACAGGTAATAATTTCAAGAGTTCTTCGATCTGCCTGTGTATGGATTGTACTCGGATAACAGAGTGGCTGACATTCCTTGCTTGCTAATGGAAGGTTTTCCAAATTTGGCATAAGAAATCATTTCTGTCCCACCACCCCCATCCCCACCACCAAGGCCTAGTTTGATAAATTAAAGAAATTTGTCAGCAGTAAACTGAATACAATGCCTTTGTCACCTTTGGAGGTGGAGGAGGAGGAAGAAGGTGGCCAGAAAACACCAGCTAACAGCATTTGGGCTTGATGATGCAAAATATTAATCATGCTCCTTCTCTGTAGAGTATCAAGAATAGTCAGAAGAGCCAAATATAAGTTCTCAGCTTAGGTAAAAGTGACTCATTCATGACTAGTTCAGTACACCCAGAGAGTACCTAGGAGATTAATCAGTATTTTTGTGTAAGGCTCGTTTTCTTGGCCTGCAACCTTAACTGTTGCACTCTGCAAGCAGTACCCCTGCTAGACAGACCCTCATTAAGCTGCAGATCCCTTTGTGAGAACAGGATTGATACAGAGATAAAAAGGTAGGAGGGAAGAGTTTGACTGCTGTGCTTCAGCATGGAGTGCACGAGTTCCTGCAGTTCAAGGAAGATCACATATCCAGTGTTTAGATTTTTATCTCTATACTGGAGCCTTTTCATCATAAAAAGATTTGTGTGTGATTTAACACCTATTTATATCTTGCCTAGATCAACAGCCTAAGTCTGTGCTTTCAGTCAACACAACACCAAGCACCCAAAATGAGACTAATCTAACCTTTCTGTTGCAAATGATTTATTGACCTTTTGGAACAGATCCCATTATTTTCCTTAAAGCACACTAATTTTGAAATGTTCTGGATAACAGCCTTGCTTCAGAGTAAATACCCATTGCATTCCCAAATGGCTGCCTGCAACAGCAGCTCCCTTTCCACTTGAGGAAAGGGTATAGATCTTCAAAAAAAGCAGCCAAGATTCTGCTGGCTCCTGCATTAAGGGGATGACCAGCTCTAGACAACCTAAAATGTGTCCCATTGTCTCAGCCCATTGCTCAATAAACTGGCAGCTTTACGCTCTTTCTGTTACGTTACCTGTTTGAGACCAAAAATGTCCACTACTAAGAACAGCAGCCTCCTCCCCCACCTCACGTCCAACACCAGGATCAGGGCTGGGGACACAGAAAGTAAAACTTGTGGTAGAAAAGAGAATGGTATTTCTACCTCTTCTTTTTCTCCTTCGTGCACTTGCAGCCACCTTGGCAGTATCTGTATGGAAAAGTTCGACAAAATTCCCTTCTCATTTGTTTTCCTAGGAGCCTTTGGTAAACTCTTTGTATGGTACAGTGTATTTAAGGCTTGAGAGAGAGAATACAACCATTTGAGTTCTGAGGGGTTGTTCCAGCAGGAACAGTGCACAACTGTGAGTCCTATGACCCATTGTGGGAGTGGGCCAGCATCTCCCCTCCATAAGGAGTTTGTCTTTCAAGGAACCAAGTTCTGAGTTTAAAGACTGGCAGGTCTGACTACTGTCTCCTTTTGGTTTCCTTTGAAGGAGAGTATTTCATTGCAAACTGAAGTTGTCTCATTCCATTGTTTGAACCTTTCCTAATTTCTGATTTCCTCTCACCTGTTGTTCTTTGCCATCTGACCTCACTTTTCATGCCCTTCGAAAAAACAAGGTTAATGTGATGCCTTTCAGTGCATACTTCTGTTTTGCTGCCACAGGCCTGTCTTCTGCAAAGTCAGTCATCCCTCTGGATGCAGGAGCCTCCTATGACTGCTTGGTACAAAGTATATCTGTGCTGAGGACAACTCTTTTCTCAAACACCCATTCATAATGGATTATGTTATGTTCCACTTTCAGCTTCTAACGGGAGCTCTCCTAGCTGAGCACAGAAATGTTAACTTTGCTGTTTTAAGAGGCTGCTGAGTGCTTAAACAGAAACTCCTCCCAATCAGCTTCTTTGCCATCACTGGCTGTCAAAAAGGGTCAGCTGTGCTTGCCCTATATTGTTCCTATCTGCATATATACATGTAATATCCCCAATACAAAATTACACTACTAAAGCAGAAGAGGTTATGGGACAAAGAACAGTGATATCCTCCTGTTCGCCCATCTCCAACATGTGTTTGCTATGACAGATCCTATGACTGAACACGAAAACCCTTCCCCAAGTTTGGTTCTTTCTCTTTTGCAGCCACTGTGTTTATGGCAATGCTCATAGCTGGAGCATGTCTGAAGAACACTGAAAAAACAACGTTATTGTTGTGAAAGCTGCACACAAAATGTTGTTTGTTTTTTTTAAAAACTGGAATTATATCTTGAAAATGGTTTGTGCTCATCCTTTTCTGATTCCTTTAAGTGCAGTGTGGCATAAATAAAAATATCTACTGGTAACTGCATGGGAGCATCTAGTCCTGCAATAAAGAATGTCAGAAATTCATATGTTAGGAATTTTTCTTGGAGGTTTGGTTTGGTTTGTAGGTTTTTTGCTGTTTGGGTTTTTTGTTGAGTTGGGGTGTTCATTTGTGTGATTGTTTGTTGCTATTTCTTTGGGGAATTTGAAGGTTTTTTGTTTTTTTACACAACTTTGCTCCAAATTGCTATTTAGTGTTTTACCCAGATTTGAATCATTATGTAGTATGGCTTGGGGGGACACACATTCTTTAGGTAACAGTGAAGTTTGCACTGTCAGGTATGGGTTATCAACTGTCAGAATGTTAATTTATTCCCTCTACATGTATGGAAGTTATTCTGGTTTTAATCAGAAGATCATCATTTTTGTATAAACCCTTCTGTGTCAGCTTCTGTGTAATCACTAGCTGACTTTCCAAAATTAGGAATAGTAGCAGTGTTACATAAAGATAAATGCAGAGTCACTTCCATTTGCTGCAGAGGTCAGCACTACAGATTATAATCAAACTGTAAGGCAAATGGATCCCATAGGAAAAAAACATCAAATTTATATTGGGTTTTCATTTTTGGGGATTTTTTTCTTTTNTTTTTTTTTTTTGTGGTTTGGTTTGGTTTATGTGTTTGTTTGTTTGTTTGTTGGTTTGTTTTGTGAACTGGTGGATGTTGCCTCACTTTTTGGTTCATAACCTTGATTGACCAAGAATCTGTTTTCAGTACTCTCCGGTTTTGATCCAGTTATGCCTCACGTCTAAAATGAAAATAATAAAACTTGTATGTGTTGAACATCCTGGAAGCAAAACACTTTAGTATTTCATGATACCTACACTCCTCTGACAAAGTATCATAAAGCAGTCTGAGGGAATCAAGTCTATTTTCAGAAAGAGGTTATAAAAGATGCAAAATAAAGTAAATTGTTTTCCACAGATTCCAAGTTTTTGAGCTCCTCATCCCAGTCCATGGCCTCCTGTGAAGAGAGAGCACCAGATGCAGCTTTGTGCTTACCTCTTCCTCAAGCAATTCTACAATTCCTTTTGGATACCTGAGGAAATACTTTCGCACTGTGGCCTGGAGCCTTTCTGGGCATCTCTTTAGGTACTAAGGGAGACCCAGAAGAGATTTACGAGGCTTGGCATTGCCTGAGGGGCAAGTTCAGTGGTAATCAAATTTCACCCCTCAAGACATCTCAGCCCCAACCTACTCACTCTCCCCATGTCAGTGGGAGGGGGGAGAGAATTGGAAGGGTGAAAGAGACAAAACTCACAGACTGAGATGAAACCAGTTAAATAAGTACAACAAAAGCTGTGTGCATGAACAGAGCAAGGCAAGGGATTAATTCACCATTTGCTGTGGCCAAACAGGTGTTCATTCCTCCCCAGGAAAGCAGGGCTCTGGCAACACTGACTTGGGAAGATAAATGCAGCCTCTCTGAACATAAACCCCCTTCCTTCTCCTCTCCACATCTCTCCACACTTCGTGATGCCATCTGGAATATCTCTTTATTCAGCAGGGATCACCTGTCCAAGGTGTGTCCCCCCAGCTCCTTGTCCACCCGTGGCCTCCTGACTGGAGGGACAAGGCAAGAAGCAGCCTTGGCTTTGTGTAAACACTGCTCCGCAATAACAAAAACATCCCTGTGTTTTCAGTAGGGTGTTCAGCACAAATCCAAAACACGGCTCACACCAGCCCCTGGGAAGAAAACGAATGTGATTCCAGATAAAACCAGTGCAGAGAACCTGCATCTCTGACTGCATCATGGAGAAGGAAGCAGGACATGTCCACCTGCCAGGCTGCAAATTCTGGGGGTAACTCCACTCCCATCCCTTCAACAGCAGGCTCAGCCTGTTCCTGTTGTGCTCTGTAAAGCTGTGGAAAGAATCAGTGTGCTTCAGTAAAACCACCCCAAAACCAATTATCTGTATCTATTAACACACAAGACCTGGAGTGTGATCTCTCTTCAGACACTTTTCCAAGTGGAAGTTGTATTCCTGATTTCTGTACAGGGATTAGTAGCAAGGGTTGTCCCTTGTTCTGCCTCTAAAAGGAAGGAAAGACCAAACTCAGAGAGGAATGCACAGATTTGGTTTTTTCAAATGAGAAACAAAAAATCCAGTCTTTTTATTTGTTGGAATCTCTAAGTAAGGTTTATCATTATATTTGTGGACATCTCCATTCTTCTTTATGTCTGATATCTGTCCATGAATACTCTGATTTGAAATTCACAGCACCTTTGCAGAATTACACATTCTGATACCTTCAGCTGGGCTGTTCCATTCTCAGAAGGAATTCAATGCTGCAGAAAATAAGATACTTGCTAACACAGCAAAACGCTAACTGCTCCTGGAAACTTACAGAGTTTTCTGTCTTTGCTAAAGATAAAGCAACCTGCTTAAATTTCACATTGTCAGGCACATGCTGTGTTAATTCTAACACATAACATCAAAAATCCTCTATGTGTTCTTTGTATACAGCTGCTTCCTTGTGTCTAAACAGTGCCACACACAGTAGGATTGTGATAGGAGAATCTGGAAGCCATCACATCATGTACATAATATTAATGAAGTTAAAATTCCATCCCAAGCACAGTCAAAGTCCAGAATTCATACTGCATGCAAGAAGGCAGCAGAATTGCTCCAAACAATGGGCTGGGAAAATGAAGAGCCAGACCTTCAAAAGCACGTAGCTTCCAGCAACTACTGAATTATTTTCTGAAAACACCTAATCTTTAGATAGCTGCGGTTTGCAAAAGTTGCACTCAAATAATTCAGAATGTTTTTGGAACATTATGGAAAACAAGTGAAGTACAGCAAGCACTGTAGTTTGTGAAATACCTAAATATAATCCTGGAGAAATCAAGACTTGTGGTGAAAAGTAAGTTTTTTTTGGTTTTTTTTTTTTTTTTGAGGGAGAAAGGAAAGAAAAAGAAAAAAAAAAAAAAGAAGAAAAAGAAAAAATCTTTAAAAAAATAGTAAAAGCATAGTCCACTGAATTTAACAAGGTCCATTCAAATTAACCCTTCTTGGAATATTAAAGATATGTCATACATACTTTTTTCCACATTTTCCTTCTTACAACTGGCATGTTCCCAGTGACTCATGCCTGCATTTGCCATAGCATTATTTAATCAAGCATACACTCACAAATCTATAAATTCCTGCTCTCAGATCAAGAGCTGATGGCTTCAGTCCAACATATCCACATTCTGGATAGGGATATTCCCTCACATGGGCTGTCTTGGGGGCAAATGAATGAAACTGTCATGAACCAGGTTTACAGGATATGTGTAGAGAAGACAGGAAGATTTCTGGGGAGGAACAACAGCTCGCATTCAGTGCAGTGTTTGTGACATTGAGGACCAGACTCAGAGTGAGTGGGTGGATGCTGGGGAATCCTGAGCCCTCAGAGAGACTGCTTCCACTGGATTTCTATGGAATCAGCCAGCAGGATTACAGATAAATATGGCACCTGGTGAATATAATTTCATCTGCTGCATTTCTCACCAGCCTAGGCACTATTTTTTTTCTGTAAGTATCTACATATTACCAGATTATAATGGCATAAAGCTCTTTGCTCCTCATGTTATAAGTAGCTGAGCACTGGAGTGAAAAAATTAATATATGTTGAAGAATGAAGCTGTATTTTTCAACAAGTAATTTTGACCAGCTCCACTGGCCTTAATGACCACGTGTTAGTGGTGAATATGATACAAAGAAGTCTGTTCTCATCACACCCTCCTCAGGGCCTTCATGGATTAGGTACACTTGATGTTTAAACCCCACAAGCTGTCTAATAAAAACATTCTTAAGATGCTGGGTCAGGCTAAGAGCCCCTAGAAGTGATACCAAAAATGGTCCAGACACTCCTGGCTTCCTTCTAGTGAGTTCTGTTGCACATAAATACCTTTCACCAATTCAACTCGATAAAGTAAATGCCCTAGGAATCACCTATACCTCACTAGGACTTTGATTAGATTAAGATTATTTTATTTCAACCTAAATTAATTACTTTCTTATGTGATTGGCAGTCAATTTCTCTGCATAAAAAAGTCTAAAAATTCTCACTGTTTGGACTAAAATTAACTGTAAGAAAAAAGAGGAAGTAAATATCGAAGTGTTATGCTGTAAAAGTTATGCTGGTGTGCAGGAAGACCCTAGGTGGTGATTTCATGTGGCTCCGATAAAGGTATGGATTCCTTTCTCACTGTTATTCTCTCTGCCCCAGGTGCAACAGCAGCATTGGTTAAGCACAAAATCAGGTCTGCGAGCACGATTTTCAAGGGAATTTGTGGAGTAAAACTGTACCAGAAGAAACTCTTCTGAGCTTTCCCCTGTGACACAAGAGGAAATATGCTCTCACCCCACCTACATTGTTGCAGCTGAAACTCCCTTCACATCCAATCTCAACACATCCTCCTGAAACTGCTCCCAGAAATGCCACATAGCTATGGTGAGAGATAACAATGCAAATGTCTAAATATTTGTTTTCTCCGTTCAGCTGAATGGAACTGTGGCTCAAAACAACAAAAAATTCTACTTGGCCTCTAGACTTCACCACTCTGAAAATAATTGCAATTATACCCTCTGTACACTACAGGCTTCCTGGGTTTAAATCCTTAGTTTTCCCTTTCCCAAGCCATCTATGATTATTGATGTTCCAGTATTCTTTACTGATTTTGCTCTGAAAATGGTGGTCTCTGGAAGAGGACAGAGGAGAGAGCTGGAGGAAGAAACCTCCTAATTTACTACTGCAAATCTGTGAGAAATCTTCTCTTAGAGTCCTTTAAGGCTTCAGCATTGTCATGAGAACTGACCTGGTGAATCAACACAACCTTTCTCCTGGGGAGGTTTCACCTTCTGTTAATATTCATAAACGTCTTATTTCACCAAGAATCTACCAACATTAACCTGGCCTTGGTTCCCTCACAGCAGATAACCCTGTCATGATCTGTGGGGCTATTTCAGTCAGCTTTACCTCTTAGTCTCAATAAGTATTTTTACGCTTCAGTTCTGAGGAGAGCAGCCACAAACACACCAAACACCAGACCATGAACAAATTCAACCAGTACTAAATGGAAAAAATGAAAAACCAGAAATGGCAATTCTGGAATATCTGTGAGTGTAAGTGACCATCCTTTTCACAGGTGGTCAAGCCTGGCAATTACCTTAACAAAGACAGCACAGGAAACCCATGAAGAGCTGGATATCAGCAGGACCTAAGCTTAGCAGGGACTAAATTAGGCATGCCAAATAGCCATTGACTAAACAGTGTGCCATCGGAGGTGAACTTGGCTCATGGCAAAAAAAAGAGAAAGGCAGAAAGAAGAAAAGGGAAGGGATGTTCAGAAATCACTAAGATAATTCAGCACATTACACAGGAATGTTTTCTCTAGGAAACAAAAATTATCCCAATATTTTGAAGTGCAGTTCCTCCAGCATCTAGACATATTGCATATGCCAATTTATAGGTCATATATAGGAGAATACTTTCAAAAGCGGATATGAAACCAATGACCAAGATTAAACTTGGAAAAAGAATTGCATGAAATAGCAGCAAATGAGTCCACTAGAATTCCTTGCAATTACTCTCATGCCATGTCTCACTCCATTTCTTAGCTCATTAGAGGTATTTTCTACAAGACAGTTTTCACAGAAGTCTTTAGAAAATATCTGTTTGCCTCAAATGTCTTTTTCCCATCGAAATCTGCAATGATTCATTGGAGAAAAGTGGCTTTTTCTCACTTCTATAAAGAGATGCCATATGTAAGACTAAAGAATTTATATGCTCCTTGCATGTTTATTGATTTTAGAGCTACCTCAGGGTGCTAGGACAGAGCAGATTCTTATCACCAGGGTCTCTGCAGGCAGAAAAAGAGGTACAGCAAAGGCAACAAAACTCTGGCAAGATTTCGCTCTTCCCTGTGTACAGCAACAAGGTTTAAAATTCTTCAAGTGACAGGCATACAGCAAAAATGCTGAGATGTTACATTTTTATCTTTGTCAAATTCTCTCATCTTTCACATGGATGTACAGCAGCAATTACATTCTTTATTTCTAACTCATTAACAGAGCACAATGGCTGTTCTATTTAGGACAGCACATATGTTGCTCATAGGCCAAACCCCCAGCAAAGGTAAACAAAATTTTTGGAGCTGCACAATGTAAAATCTATTGCACTTTTATTAGTAAAATATGGTAAAAACCATGCACTGATGCACAGCAATGTGCATGCCTTCAGTTGTGTGAAGGCATCATTGTCTTAAGTGACTTAAATATTTTTATTCCAGATTTGCTTGAATTTCAACTGTTGGAGTTTGGGGTTTTTTTTCCTAAAAAAAAAAAAAAATAAACACTCAAGTTATTTTTTTTTCCTGGTATATTTTTACTGCAAGTAAAAGGCCAGATTTATGAAATCAGAGAAGGATGGAGTAACCCTACAACAGCGAACTTAAGCGCTAATATGGAAAAGACAGAGACCAAGTCCTTCAAGTTGCTACAAAAGCAGAGAACTTTCCTTGCATGGCTTTTGCAGCCCCCACAAAGAGTAAGCTTATAAACTAATTTACAGTGTTCTGCAAAAAACTCATTCCAGTTTCTCCTGTTCAAGTGTTATATACCTGCTAGACCCAAGACTGAAAAAGTAACTCAGTAGCCAGTAGGACACTTCCATGAGAATTGAAAAACTTGTTTGCAATTATACTTCTAAAGTCTGTTTGACCCATCCTTGTGTAACAGCCTTGCCCGGAGATATTTAGAAAATTTTGTTCCAGAGCTCTTCATATACCACTTAAGACAGTCGCTAATGGTGTGTGACACCTTGGAGCCAGCCCTGCTGAATCAGGAAAAAGAGGATTTCTACCAAGACTCCCAGGTCCCAGGGGAGCGTGTACCTGCAACACTGTGACACTTCTGCCTCTCCTTTAAAGGAGGTCACTTAAGCAACTCACAATCCATTTAGATCAGTGATGCACTTGTTGCTCATGACTGTGAAGATGATGGCTTGCCCAAATTCTGTATAAACCATTCCCCAGAATATTTCCCACGTCTTAGTTTCAGTAAAATAAAGAACCAAGACATTTACTAGGAGGATTCTTTCTAAGAATTCAGACCCTAATGCTATCTGATGTTGATGTTTTGTCAAATAAGTGAATGGGAAGTGAAAGGTCAGCCTGAGGTATCCAGCTGGAAGTCTGCGGTGTTTGTGAAGCTGAGAGGCACAGCACAGTACCAGAGACACACTCTTGATAGAATATTCTGGACAAGCAGATTTTCCTGGCTTAATATTAAAACAAAGAGCAAAATGGGGACAGACAATATAATAATACTGTGTACCTCACAAATACAGACAAAATGTGACTTTTTTCAGCCTTAAGATAAGATTCTGGCTGTCTTTTCCTAAACACATGTTTTCATTTCTGTCCATGAAGATTTGGCTGTGTAGAACTCTTCCAAACATGTAACCTCCATTTACTATTATTTACTGCAATTCAATAGCCATTTCAAGATATCATCTGAAACACGGGCTTTGTTAACACCCCTCCAGGTACACACAGCTGCTAAAGTAAGGAATCAAAAGCATGTGTTTGAGCAAGCAGGGCAGAGCCCCAAGGGCAGAAAAACTCTCCAGCTATGAGCCCTGTATGGAACCCACAGGCCATAGGTTTGTCTTATTAAAAGTTAAAATTGCTTGGCATTTTCCCAATCCTTCTCTGGCCAGAAGGCAGCACAGCTGGCACCAGTGCTGATATGCTGTGCACACAGCTGTTCTCTTCCCAGGTCACCAGAGAAAAGCCCACTCTTAAACCAGGAATAATCTGCACCTGGGTGCGGCAGAGAATAAACAGAGCCAGGGAGAGACTCCTCACTGCCCTGGGAGAGTTACAAATGCAGAGGATGCATCAATGCAGAGAATGACACATTACCAGCATCATGAATAAAAGGAAGCCCTCTCTTCCTCATATATTTAGGTGGTGTAGAGTTCTCTTATATTCTTGACCTAGTCTCTCATAGAGACATTCAACCACATCCATGAAATAATGAAGAAAGGAGTAGCGCATGTAAAAGAACGGTTTCTCCTGTACTCACGAGCTAAATGGAGCCCACTGTCTCTGTATTTTAAAGCTTGAAACCAAACTAAGATTAAAGAATAAATGCAAGACAACAGTTGCAATCATGTACTCTTTCTCTAATCCAAGGGTGCTAAAATGTGGCCCCTGCACCACACATCATGATAACGTTTTGTACACAAGACCCACAGGTGAGAGAGATGTGAGCACAAGATCAGAATGGGAAGAGCAGAAAGTCAAAAAGACTGTCCAGAAGCACATTATTTACGCCACCCTGCAGGAAAACCACAGCAGAAATTAATCTCCATGAACAGTGGATTGAAATCAAAACATCTTAATAATTGGTGGTGGTGGTGATTAATAATAATAATAATAATAATAATAACAACAATAACAATAATGTAATTAAAACCACAATAAGAATTAAGGAAATACAACAAATTCAATAAATAGATAATAATTCAATAAATATATAAATATATAAATGTGTTAAAAGTGGCGGGAGAGAGAGAGAGGGAGACAACTAAAACGCAGGAGGAAAAAAGTGATGCACAATGCAATTGCTCACCACCCACTGGCCAATGCCAAGAGCATCTTCGAGCAGTGATCAGCAGCTCCCAGTCAGCTCCCTCCAGTTTATGCCCTGAACATGACATTCTGTGGTATGCAGTGTCCCTGTGGACTGTCCAGCTCTCCTGCCCGTGTTCTCTCCCTACTTTTTGTCCACTTCTTCACTGGCAGAGCTGGGAAAATGATAAGATTGTGTCTTAAGGTGAGCACTACTTAGCAACAACATCAGCAACATTATTCTCATATGAAATCCAACACCAGCACTGTAACAGATACTAGTAAGAAAATTAACTCTATGACAGACACAACCATGACACCATCTATTCTAAACCACCATCCACTGTTGATTACAGTATGATTAGTCTTGTATTCATTGATGGTGGATTGGATTCAAAGAACAAATGCAAGGAAAGATTCATTCAGGAAGGGAGAGTCAAAATTCACCTGGGAAATTGCTTATAATGAAGAAATAGAAAAGTGAGGTAAAAATGAAACACCCATTACACCAACATTGCTCTCCACTATCCCCCAAATACAAAATGGAGAAGGTCCATTTCCAGCTTTTGAAATATGCACTTGTTTCCCTAAGAGAAAACCTAACACAGTGCTTAAAAGAAAAGCCCTGGGTTTGGTCTACTGATTTTTGAAACATCTGATAATGAAAGAAATGAAGGGAGGAGGGAAAGATTGGCAAAGGAGGCAAGGAGGGAGGAAGGAAGAGGAGAAGGACGTAGGAATAAAGGCAGGAAGGAATAAAGAGCCAGAATAAAGGGAATAAAGTGAAAGAAATGAGGGGCTTTTGCAAATCAAAAGCCCTTTACAACAAGGCATTTCTCAAACCTGACCAGAGTATCTACACAAGGAACATTTGACTTTAACATGTGCAGACCAACACTGTTTGTGGAGATTGAAAACCAGTCCTGTTCAAAAAGAGACCACACGTTTTCTCATGGTTTTACCACTGCTTTCATGACCTGCAAGTTTGCTGGGTGTGGACCAGGAAAGCAGGAGAGGATGTCATTTCAGAATATACCTGAAAACTCTAGAAGAGGGAGTGCTTACCCATCTACACATGGTAAGGGGAAAGTCCATCTCACTAAGTATCCCACTCTGAGTCCTGAATTCTCCAGTGGGGAGGAAACCTTGTGCAAAAAACACAGAATCTTAAGGAGAGCTCTGCTTCTGCAGCAAAATCAGAGAAATAACCCCAGAGGTAAAAAAGCCTTGTGCCCTTCTCCCCTCCTCTTATTATGCAGATGGTGAAACATCTGACTGCCCGTATGACACTCAGACTCTTCAAGTGAAAAGGAAAGAATTAAGACAAAGAAGCCATCATGGAAAAACTCTATTTCTTCCGTTTCAAGGACTGTGATTTGAAATGAGTCATAGCTCTCTTCCACTGAGTGTATAGAGCAAGACAACAATTTCACTGCCTGCATACAGAGGGAAAGAGAGAAGCCTGTTCTCTCCTATCCATCTCTGCCCCAGCACAGGGAGAAATGGTACAGACCTCTTTCCAGCACCACCAGCATCGCCAGGAGATGGATTAGCTGGGGCTGACAGACACACTGGTTACTCCAACGGACTCAGCCCCAGTGCTGAACCCTCTACAGCTGGAGCACAGGGGTGTGAGGAGGAGAGCAACCAGCACCAGCAGTGTGAGTCCTACCAGTGCTGCCTCCTCAGACCCCTGTTCAGCTGGCACCTCTCCATAGTGTGACATTTGGCAGAGACGTCATGTACCCTTCCAGAGCACTCAGAGTGCACTCCCTTCCTCACCCTCCTCTGGCTTTCAAGAGCCATTATGTAGCTTGGAGTGTTTTGTGAGTGCAGCTTCCTTTCCATCTGCTGGTGGTACAAAAACATCAACACCACTGCAAAATCGTCTCTCGTGCACATTGCAGCAGACAGAGCAAGGGGCATTTTGAAGATGCACCACGACAGTAGCAAAAGAAGTTAGTTTGGGTGGGAGGAGAGTATGAGAGAATAAAAACAAGATCTCGATTGCCCCAAGGACAAAGATAAGTCGTGCTCACAGGAAAAATAAGGAGGCTGTTAGTAATAAAGGATTTTGAAATGCTAGGGTTTAATTTCTCACAATAGTCGTAACTTAAATTGTTAATTTAATCTTTAATTTACTGAATTACTCATAAAAATATTTTGTGTATTCTTATGTCTACTTCTGAGGTCACCAGCACCTTGCAGATACTGAATGATACTTTGCAAATCTAGTCTCTCCTGACAAATCCTCTGCTCCTCTCCCCCTGTGAAAAGAGGAGAGTTTTCTCAAGAGATCTCCTCTTTGGTCTGTAAAGAGAGAAAATTGACATGTTCAAACCTTAGCAAAAAAGGAAAAAGACATCGTCTAAAAGTGCCCTTGAAACGAAGAATAAAAAGACATAACAAGGAATTCTGCAAACAAAAGTTGTGCAAGTGAAAACAGGCGTGGCCTGTGAGAATAAGCAACACGAAGGAGTCTTAATCTTGTGAGCTGGGTGAACACTGGGAAACTTTCTGCTTCAAAGTAACAGAAACATGATGACACTGTGACTATTTCTCTAAAAAATAAAAGAAAAATTTCAACAGCTATTGCATTTTGCAATTGCATTCACTGGACAACTCTATTCTTCTACATGTGATAGGCAGAGCATACCAGATGTCTAATAAGACTTTCGAAAGGTCAAAAGCAAATGACAAATAGTTTATGCTTCAATTCTTAACATCTGGAAACTTTAATTCCAGAACCCTCAATGTTAAGAGTCATTCTGCATGCCTTGAAAGGACTGCAGTTTGCTATAGGTGTGTGAGCAACTTCTTCATTTATTCATCATTCTGTCCTTTCATTCATAACTTTCAAACAATCTTCAGTCTCTGGGCTGGTTCTGTAAAACGTATTTGTCACCGTCTCAAAACTGCAGTGGAAATGACACATTGGAGCCTCATTTGCCTAAATCCTGGTCTTGCTGCTAAAGGTTTCAGAAAAGGAGAGGTGGGGCAGAGCTGTGAAACTTCTGGCCAAGGATTCTGCAGGTCCAAGTGCCACTGGATGCCACACAGAGTCCTGAAGATATTTCAGCCTTTTTTTAATCCTGTCCTGTTTTCACCAGGAAAATTGTCACTGGTTTTAACCACCGGACTGAAAGAAACATAAATATCACCTGGAGCAGAGTGGGGCTGTTTGATATGGAAATCCTTGTGGCCAGTTAGGCTTTGGGGTATGGGTTTCTCAAGCAGTTTCAAGCTCAGGCTGCTCTGCAGATTCTCTGTAGAATTTCCTTGCCAGTGTCATTATTCTTCATTACTCTGAAAGCAGATTAGACAAAATCCAGCTCAACTGTTATCTCACCCTTTTGATGGTTCAAGATTAATAGCTGTGATAATAGCCTACAGCACAAGCCAAGGTAAGGAATTTTGGAGAGATTACTGTCATCCATAAATCCACATATGACTGGTTTTTTTATGTACTGAATGCAAAGGTAGAACACAGCCAGGATGAAGCTGCAGTGTCCTTGGAGACCCTTCCATCCTCAGCTTTCAGCTGGGTAGGTGGAACCAGCTGATGATCAGTAGGTGAGGACCAGGTGTCTCCCCAAATTGCTGGGGGATGGAGCTGTGGGCCCTTTGGTGAGGGAAGGAGAGGGCTGGGGAAAAGTTTCATTTCCAGCTCTGACCAGGTCACACCTCACAAGCCAAAGATCCAGCTGTGGTCAAGCATGGAAACCAACTGCATGTGTTTTTGTCCAGAACAAACAAGTCAGTAAGATTGAGGCCAGTCAGAGCGCTTAGGTACCCAGCTGGATTGATTTTTGATCCAGTTTTAAAGCAATGTTTTGTGGAAATATTTGGAAGATCTGTCCAACAGAAACCCATCAGGAGGTCTGACACTTCCTCCTCACCTGTGGCACTCCAAGGAACACATGGGCTTATGTTATCATTGAGACCTAGATAGAAAAATAATTGTTTAATCACTGGTCTTAGGAGCATATGGCATACATAAATTGTGTTGTCACACAGCGCTTTGTTCTTTGTTCTTGTCTGAACATGGTAAAGTGGTCAGAAGAAGGAGTTAATAGCTTAAAAGCAGTTGAATGAGGAGTCATCACACAATTTTGCCACGTCTTCCAAGTACAGCGTGCAGCTTACACAAACTAAACACAAAAAGTCTTAGATATCTAAGCACGCTGCCTCTGACACCAAAACACCAGCAAAAAGAAAGATAAATAGGGAGCAATTTTCAATGATGGCTCTTACTAAATATAGTGCATCAGAATATAAACAAAGAAAACTCTGTAAAGAGTGCACCAATTGCAATGTCAGAATTAATAGCATCATCTAGCAAGAAGGTCTAGACTATTAACATTAATTCCTTTTCCTTTTTTCAGTTGTGCTTTCTCATCATTTTCAAATAGCAAAAGTAGTATTATTCCTTTATCCTCAGCCCCTGACCGCAACCCTTTATTTTAAGAGGCTAAACTACCAAGTATAACATAGATTGGGGATGATTATTCCTAGCAGCAGTCCTGCAAAGGCAGGTTACAAAGTGTTCAGTCTGGCTTTATCCATTTATTCAATTAGACAGGTAAACAGACTATGAAAATTCTATTATACATGCCTATTCTACTGATTTGCTACATTAGCTCTTTCGACATCTGCATAAAACAAAGAGCAGTTTCTACTCATTACAGCCCTGGGGAAGGCTCATTTATGATTATTATGGATTGTTTTTTAAGTTTTTTAAGCATCTTACACTAAAGGAAATAAATGTGTTAAATCTGTGCCCTTCCAGTCTGGTGGGACCTCTGGCTTACATGTGTGATGAAACTCCTGTCTATATGGACTGGCACATTATATTTTTTGATATATATCTTATTGATATCTAGGATTATATCTTTTGAAAGTGGAAAAAACAGAGGTTTTTTTTTTTTTCTAAAAACAGCAGCTGGGAAGGGAAGGAAAGAACAGGAAGATAGGAACAAGAAGGCAGATACCTTGTACATCATGAATCTTAATACCCATTGAGTTTGCACACGTAAATTCAAGGTGTCACAGAAAGACTGTAATTAGTCTCCTAATTAGTCCTTATGATATCTCAGGCCAGTAGCTATTGTTAAAAAAATCAGGCCCCAGGCAGGTTTCCCTATTTGCCCTCAATAAGTGAAGCATTCCATAGCCTACTGATTTCAGGGCATGCGTACAGCTTCAGTCCTAAATTTGGGAATTATCAGTTGCTACATTTTTCAGGCATGCCCTGTATCTCCATGCTTTCACATGGGTGCTTTGCTCTCCAAAAGAAATTAAATCAGAACAAAGTGATAAACCACTACCAAACCTGGTATCTCAAAGGACAAGGTTTTTCCTGTAATTATGTCAGCTACTACTAATTATGTCATGGTGGATTTCATCCTGGCAGAGGTTCGGATGCCAAACTGGAGCGTCTTGGCCTCTGAGCAGCCTTTTTTTCTCTGAAGGTCACTGCCAGGGCTACAGCTCCTCCAGCTGGACCTGCTGGTGTCTCTGACACAGCTGCTTTGGGAGCTCCTGGACGTGACAGGACACATACATGCTGGGAAAAATCTGTGTGTTTTCTCTGCCTTTGAGGTCAAACGCTGGGCTTGCCATTTCACTGCCCTGGAATTCACTGCTCCAGCATCAGGAGTGCTGTGAGCAGAGCCACAGCTGCTGCTTGCACTCCAAGAGAGCAGAAGAAACACCATTAATTGCAGGAATTCTTTAGCATCTTGCTAATATTGTCAGCAGACCCTATATGCTCCTTCCAAGATATCTTTTGGGAAAGCCTAAGCTTTTTTTTTTGTGACTGATCAGTGGCCTCCTTGTCTGATAATCCCTGTCTCAGCAGAATTCATTCATAATTTCCTAGACTCAGGTAGATCATGGATATCTTTTAAGTCCTTTACAAGCCAATAAAGGGACAGATTTCCTTTCATTGTTGTTGTACAGATTTATGGCACCTGATCCTCCAAAAAGTGTATCTAGCATAAAAAGAGGGATGTGAAATTGAGTTACTGATTCATGAGAATAACAAAATACCCAGATATATTTCTGTGTATACCAAAGCAAACACAGTACTGTACTCATGTGACCAACCTTCTTTTTCTCTTTGATGCATTGATCAGATCTTCATTTTCTCTCGTGGTTTTCCACCTCATATGATGCCTTCATGACAACAGGTCTAAAAAGGAATTTTCGCTTTTAAATGCACCTTTCAAATTTTGCTGATTTAACCCTCTCATCCATTGTCAGCTGCAGTGTCAGTGTGTGAACTCTGTTTTGTTATCCCTGTTATTATCAGGCATTTTGCTAATGCATATCAAGCACTCGCTGCAATCCAGTTTAGCTGGGAGAAAATCAGAAATCAGACCAAGAGAAGCAAAAGAGTCGACTTTATTAAAACACCATCTTGAATTTATGTTTCTGCTGTATTTCTTTCACTGTCACAATCAGAAAGAATTTTATCTCATTTTCTCATAGTTGCTTCTTTGGATTTATGTTTTCATTAGGTTTTTTTTTATTCTAGGTTTTCAGGGTAAAGTGTATCAGCTAACCACTGTTCTTCTCTTCATCCAAAGTTTATTTGGGGCAGGAGAAGGTTTAACTGCTGAATTTTTGGCTGACGCTTCTTTTTTCTGTCACACTTAAGGTACTCAAAGCCCTCCTACATACCCACTATCTAAACTACTGAAGAAATATTTACCTTTTATTAAAACTTTCAAGAAAAGTGCTTGTTTTTCTTAAAAACATGAAGAGATTGATGGGATAGATCAAACTTTTTTTTTCCTTTGTTTTACAATGAACCAGAAAAAACAGTTTTGACTAAAGCTTTGTGGCTTTCAAGTATAAAAAACAAAACAAAACAAAACAAAACAAAAATCCTGCCACAAAAAAACCCCAAAACCACAAAAAGTCCACCCCCCAAAAAAAAACAAAAAAAAGAAAAACCAAAAACCATCCCAAACAAAAACAACAAAAAACCCAAGCAAAACAAAAACAAACAACACCTCAAAAACAAAAACAAACAAACAAAAAACTAAAACCCCAAACAAACAACAACAAAAACCCAAACAAAAAACCCAAACAAAACCAGAGGAAAATAGCTAAAAAGCTATCAAAAGGAAAAAAATAAGAAATGCTATTAGAGAGCATCTGTAGATGAGCTACAGAAAAGAATGGATGTTTGTTACTATTTCACTTTTTTTCTTCCTTACTCAAACACAACTTTTAAAATCCCTCCATCTCATGCCACAATGTCCCTTGCTGTAGTAATAAATGTGTCTGAACAGCTTTGCAAATGGAATAATTTATGAAAATGTGTTTCTCTGCTGCCCAGCTCCTCAGTAACCCAATTCCTCAGCCCAAGCCCTAATAGCAAAGATTGGAATTAATATATCCTGATCCTGAACTCTATTTTACCTCCTAAGAGCCTGTTGTGTAGACACAGCTATGTCTGAATTTGTTGTAAACAGAGGGGTTTGGTACTTTTAATAATGGAATGAGATTTGTTTTAGCCTCACTGGGACTGCAGATAGTAACTCAGGAAGATAAGGAAGTACGCTAGGTCTTGGCACATAATAAACCAGAGAACATGGAAAAACCAAGCGTTTCTCTCATGCAAACCCTGATTTTGGTAGCTGGAAGGTGTCAGCTCAGGGTTATAGGCTCCAGGAGCAACTGCTGGGTATACACACCCTCAAACAAAGGTGAAAAACTGTTTTTATCCATCCAGACAATTCTGTTCTGGGCTCCTTGATGGATTTGTTCCCTTCCTGCAGTCAGGCTGCAGTTCCTTGATTTATGAAAACCTATGAGATCCACACTAGGGAGGAAAACACCAAACAATGATCAAAAAAATTACCATAAAATAGCAAATTCACACACTCCTGCTAACATAAGCAACCAGGCAAATTGCTGGGAAATAATTTTAAGAAATTTAGCTCTGTTTCTCTCTGTCTAGAAAGAAGAAGCATCTTTGCAGCACCACACCAATTGGTCCTTCTGGGCTTCAATAAAAAATTGATGGTTCTAGGATTTTAAAAGATCCAAAAACTTCTCTGCAAAAATAAGAGTAATGTAATTACTAGTAATAAATAAATATAATTCTCTTTTTTCCACATTTTCCTCTGCTAAGGGGACCGTCCACATAAAAAAGACCTTCCAAAACCTTCCATCATGATTTATACACTCCTCTGAGTCTGTAGAACATCGCTGGTTAGGGAAAAGTTGCAGAGACGTGTGAAATCATTTCACTATCTCTATACATTACCACTTTCCCAGATGTATTCCGGGCACTACCCAGAAGGTGCACATTTGTCACCACAAACTTTATTTCTTGATGTATAGGGAAGAGTAAAGGTCCATGAGCTCCTCCCTGACTGGAAGTGTAGGAAAGGCTGCTTAGCCCACCAAAAGGAACAAAAAAGATCATTGTTTTTAAGGAAGTTGCAAAGAGATAAAATTCTTTTTCACACACTATTCCCCATTTAACAAAATAAAAGAATGATCTTTTAAATCATCCTTTAGAAAAAGATGAAAGTAGCAAAGGTGTGATTTAACTGATAGAAGATCAAATGTTTCCTCTCTGTGTGGTACAAATCTGGAGTTCTCATGAAATGAGAGCTTTTGCCTGGAAATTTCACACAGCAAAGTCAGCTTATAAAAAAGCAGAGCAAAAACCATTTCTGACACCTTGTCTCTTCACTGTCACTACCAAGTTAAATAAGAGAATGGAACAGTTGTACATTTAAAGAGATCCAGAATCTGAATTTTTTTAACCAGTTGAACCAATACACTCTTCTACTGAAAGAGGAGCCCTACAGTTTATGTTGTTTTCTCCTTCTGATTGACAGTTAATATTTAAAACAATAAATAAATAAATATTCAGTAAAAACACGGGCCTCTCCAGCCCTCTATGTGTCCCAAAGTATTGTAGGGGAAGAAATTTTCCTCTTCCCTATAGTGTAAACCTTGATAGAGTTGCTTTACTCTCTCCTGAGGGAGAACTTTATATCCCCCTTGCCGACGGTGAGGGAAGCAAGACGCACAAATCAATGATTTATATGCAAACTTCGCTTTATTCATGGTACTAAGTGCTTTTATACTATTACAGTTAATTATGCCTACTAGTCATAACACCATTGGTTAACTATATAAAGCTACATTTACATGTCTTTCTCACAGGTGGGTTTTGTTTAGGGATTCATCTCCTTCCTCTAACTACAACTCCCTTCCTTGGTACTTTCCCTATCACTCAAGGATGTCCTTGGCTTTTCTTACTATCAGTACAATTTGCAATTCTCACAGCCTGCAACCCTTCTGATCTAAACTTTACTTTGCTCACACGAGGCCTCTAATGTCCCATGGCCCCGATCCCCGAGCCATTCTGCAACACCCCCTTTTTATTCTTTTTTTTTTCTTTTTTTTTTTTCACTAGGGAGTTGCAAACAGAAGAGGAGCAACATTTTCCCCGTGTTTGTCTTTATTTAGGCCTAAAATCCCATCATAATGTACATGAAAATACCAATACATCTGTACTGTAAACTCCCTGCTCAGGAATATTCTCTGAATTTTTTATGTTTCAGTCATTAAAAGATAAACATAGAATCAGTGAAAAAGTAGGGCTGGAAGGGATTTCAGAGAAGTCATCCAATTACAACACTTTACCCCAAGCCTTTCAGGGTTTTAAAACCTTTCAGGGTTTTACAATCCATATATTAATTGTGATCTATTAAAACTACCAAAAGGGAAGAGTAAGGCTTTTTCTGTGTGAAAACACTGCAGATAATGCATGGTAGGGAAGAGCACAGCTGCCAAAAGATTGAATACATATAATTTTGACAGGTGTTTGGTGAAGAAATGCAAGAGTATACAAAATGTGATGGGTACAAACTGCTGTTTACAGGCTGCCTTGCCACCACCCTCATTGTAAACATCAGCAATTCCCTAATGAAAAAGAAAATAATTGAATTTTGAGACTATGTCTATCATGTCTATCTGTCTATATTTTCATTACATTATTACTTCTGAATGCCTCTTCCATGTGTCTCTGGCTACCTGAATACCCACCAAATACAGGAAAATATTCCTAATCATGTAACTGATACACTCTGTCCCCAGAAAAGGAAATTTCTTGAATTACATGACTTTCAGAAGGACAGAGTCTGTGGATCTCTACACTCAGCTTCTGCTTTCCTGATCCCCAGATTCCTGCAGGTGAGGATTCCTATTTCAGGTAAGTCCCTTCTTCCTCTCTCTTGAGGAATAATTTGGTGATTTTGGACTCTGTCCAAGCATCTACAATATATTACTCTTATTTCTCCTTAAAGCATTAGGAAAAATATATCTCTTAACTTCCCTCAGTATCTCCTTTTATTGATCACCTACCCTTAGTGGAAAAGGTTTAACCCAACCTCTCAACAGAAGATTTTTTCTTCTTTTAAGAGGGAAGTTTCTTTTAACTTTCCCCAAGTAGAGGTCATGCAGAATGGTTTATTGCTGTCCCTTATGTGAGTATTTTAGTCCTAGAAAACAGCTACTCTTCATCTCCCTTCAGCCTTATATTGCTAAGGTGAGCACAGCTAATCCATTCAACCTTCCCCCCAGGCCCTGCTCCATAAATCTGTCCTCATTCCTCATGTTCCCTCCTCCAGTTTGCACAAAACATCCCTGCACTCCTCTGCCTGCACTGGGACACAGATCCTGACCCTGGCCTCGCTGGTGCCCAGGCATTATTTCCTTCCACATCCAACGTCTGATCTTCCTTTGAAGAGATACTTTAATTAAAAGTGCCTTCCCCTCCTCCTTCCTCCCCAACAGCATGGCTGATGCAGGCTCAATCTGTGATCTCTGCATCTCTGTCATCCAGCTTTTCCTTGTTCTTTTTTTTTTTTTTAACCTTAAAAAGTACATTGCTTTTGCTCTTACTGGATTTCTTCTTGCTGATACCATGCACTTTCTGCAATTTATCAAAATCATATTTAATTTTAAACCCATTACCCATCATGCTTTCAGCCCTCCCCAGCCCCACACCATCTGGATTAGCACAGCATTTCCATTTTATCATTTAAGTCATTAAACAAGACATTATCTCTCTGCTGCAATTGACCCTCAGGACATCACTTGCAACATCTTTCCAGAATTTAGACAGCAAACAGGCAGCCCTAAATTTGTGTCATGTTCCACCATGCAGTTTATGTGAACGTCCCACAGCACCATGTCAGCAATCAAAGCATCACATCCTCTGTTTCTCTTGCACGCACAAAACCAGGGGCCCTGTCAGGAAAAAGCTTCAGCTTAGACCTGGTATTGTCATTAATGGGGCAATTTGACAGCTTCAGCCACAGCCTGTGAGAGTCTGCAGAGAGTTTTGGAGTGAGCAAACTGCCAGGTACTGCTGTTATCTGTTTGGTTGCTGGAGTGATTTTGGTTTATTTGGTTCTTTGTTCTTCCTGTATGCTCAACTCCTATTTTTTTCTGCAGCTGAACTCAGAAAACCGAAACATTCTTCACACCTGGGGCTCAAAAGAAAAGCTCAACACAAAACTTCAGACAAGCCCCCAGGAGCAGGAATTTCAGTCCTTATGGGACATCACTCTTCCTCCCACTTCTTCAAAATCTTACTGCTGCTGTCAATACCAACCTGTAGTTCATGTTGCTGCTACGTTGAGTTCAGCTGCCATTTTTCCACCTTCTGTTCACACCTCCTTCCTACTGGATGGTGATGTAAACCTCAGCCACCTGTGTGTGAGTGCACACACAGCCGTATGAGCAGATTCAGACATCAAAGGCAAATTTGAGAGGGAGGAAATTATCAAAGACACTGTCTACCCATCTGGCTTCCTGAGTTATACCTCTGAGAGTGAAAATTACCTTCCAGCCATTGTGTCTGAAACACGCTCTGGCTCCTGAATTCTCCCAGCAATTCTCCTAGGACCAGGATTTAAAAAACCACAGCATCTGAGTAACGGCGTCCTGATCTTCCCACCACCAAAATCAGCAAGAGAAGTGTCTGGAGTGCATTGTGTGGGTTGATACTGTCATTTTCAGAGATAGGGAGCCAAACCCTCACCCTGCAGCCTCTCTGTGTGTCACAAAGTGCAGGACAAAAAGGTAAATAAATGTCCAATCCAACAACAAGCAGGAATCAGTGATCTTTTACGCAGTGAGTGCCCCTGCATTACAGGAGCATGAAGATACTTGGTCCCAATCGCCCACCTGCCTAAAAATTTTCTCCTCATTCCTGTCCTCTCCTGCTCCTCTTAATTTCAGTCTCTTGAGCACAGCCCCCAGACTCATCAGACTGCCACAAAAGTGTGTATGTGAATTTCTCTGTGGCTCTCATCACTTTGATCCAATTACATTTAGGTGCATGGATAAGAAGCATCAGCAGGAATTGACTTCTAATTCTGTCATATGTGACAGAGCTGCTATTTACTGCATTGTGTGCAGTGAGCAGCCCTGCTTTGTTGCAGTTCCTTTTTATGATGATCTAGGACAAGCTTTATCAACAGAACAACTAAATTCCTGCTCTCTGGTGTTTCTTTATGATCTGAGAGAAAATTGGCACTTGATATGTCTAAAATAATTTCCATAATGGCAGCAAAACTGCCATTCACATTCAGTGTGCTGAAAATATCAGATAAACGGCAGGCTTGGTTCATGTTAACAAGCTTTGCACTTCTTGTGTTCGTTTCATCTGTGACAAAATCCAGCACTTACAAGCCATTAAGGCTGCATTGTGCAAGTCAGAAATGCAGACAGATATTCTGAGAGAATTTTAATCATATAATCACCGTACAAGACATTCAGATATTATACGCTCAGATTTTTTTCTTCTCCTCCTAACAAAAATATGCACACAGACAAAATAAAAAATTCTAAGAGACCAGCTTTTATTTATGCTCATCAAAACAGCTGTTTAGAAGGTGGCAGGATTGAAGGTCTTAGGACCACACAAAGCCAAAAGGTCATATCCTAAAGCAGAGAGGAAAAGACATGTTATGGTGGGATATTTTCAAGCTCCAGAAATTTACAGCAACAGGAGTCTGCACAAGCTGTCGCTGGATAAGTCCCTCTTTAATTGATGATATACAGAACAAAACCTGCCTGACGTGAATGTGGCCATTGCCTCCCTTACATTTATTGTTCCTGGTTACCTGTTCCATGTGGTGATGTGATGCACCAGCACTTCCTTCCCATGGACCTGGGGAATGGGGAAGCACTTCAATATTTCAGGACAATTCACAGGAGAACAACAAAGCAGAACCTTCAAAACAGCCCACAGGGTCAAAACACAGGGAAAGCAACAGAGGGGCAGCGGCAGGAGGTCAGGAGGAGCTCCACTGAAGGCTGCTCAGCGCAGCTCTTCAGCCTCCCTGCTGCCTGCCCATCTGCAAATTCCTTGGTTCTTTAATACTGCACCCAAAAAAACCATGGGCAAGGAGAGAGGAGTGCAAGGTGAGTAGGAAAATGCCCTTGATCCTGCCGGGCACCATCAGTCCTGCAAGATTTTACCTTTACAAAGAGCAAGGTTGCATCTCTGTTTTAATGTGTCGCCGTAGAGAAAACACGGAGGTGACATCCTTGGGTGCACAATGAAGGGATGTAAATTAAAGAAGAAAGGGTCATGGATTCATGCTAGCTTCAGTTGTCCCACTTCAAGATTCCTGCCAGTTTAACATGGAGTTATTTCTGAAAATTCGATCTCTGAAAGACAGAAACAAGAGGAACACTTTTCTCATGGTAGCCGTATTTGAAATTCGAAGCAAACAGAAAGCACTTTTAGGCGAGGTGAAATGTAAGAGAAAAAAAAGATAATATTTTTCTTTGAATTTTCATGCTTCAGAAACTGGAAAGACTAGACCCCCTCTGAAAAATCAAAATAAAAAAGCTCTCAAAATTCACAACTAGAGCTTTGTTTTCCTATCCTTTTCATTTCAATGAAAAAATGTACGTAAGATTCAGAAAATTTTTGATTTTCAGAACTCTCAATCTCCTGCCCCAAGGGAAGGAGTCCTGGTATTAAAAATTCTCAGAGGAAAGGTAACTCTTGCAGCTTTTCTTCAAAGCACTAAAAAGGCCAGACACTATGCCTGTTTTGAGAGCACAGCTCCTCAAAAAGACTTTCTAGCCAAGCTTTGGCTTTTTGCTGAGCCAAAATATGTGGCTTTAACAACCTGGCACCTGCAAAAAAGCCAAGAGTCAGCTTGTGTTATCAAAATGACACTTATGAGACAAGCAGCATAGGAATCAGAGGAATGGAAGACCAGAACTGGACCCTGGTTCTGGTGGTAAGTTTGTTTGGTTTCAGGATTATGGGTGCTTTTCATCCTGAGATCTGAATACTTATTAAACTTAACTGATCAATCACTAGAACACCTTAATACTATGACAGGCAAATACTACGAGTCTCTGAAATGTTACAAGTGAAGCAGAAGTAATGAGAAATTCCTTTTCTGCTATGATTTCAGAAGTTGTCTCTGGTTACTGGGTTGACATGAGCAGTAAGATCAAGAGACATATTCTGTCTGAGAGTACATTTTTTTATTCTTGTCGAAGCACTGCAGCATTTTTTATAGGACTGCTTTTAGCCAACGGCATGGGCTATAGCAGGTGTTAGTTTCATCTTCATTTTCTTTAAACTGGATGATTTTTTACCATAAGGATTCCTAAGAAGTCTGTTCACATTATGACAAATGTCAGTGAACATCCATGAGTCACTGCTCATTTGCTCAGGCCAGTGGCCTCTGGCTGTCTCAGCTCCTGACATATTAGCCATATGAAAATATATGTTCCCATTCCTAGTGCATTTCTAGAAACACATCTCTGCCTGACTCTTGTGGTTAACAATCCCACATCTTATTCAATATCTGCATGAAAATCATGGGAATTGCAGAAGGAAAGTTTTTCTTGTAGAAGGTGCATTTTAACCCTCCTACTTTAGTCCAGAAAAAAAGTCCAAAGAAAGAAAAATCCAGCCAAGGTCTACAAAAAACATGTCTGAAATGAGCAGTAGGACTTGTTCTGTGTCTAAAAAGGATAAGAAAATAAAGGTGGTAAATCTGTCTATTAACTTACAATTGTTTTCAAGGGACTGGGGGCTCTGAAACAAGGGGAAACAAGCTGAACCATATTTTTTAATTTTCATTTTGCCTGAAAATCCAAGCTTAAGAATGAGGTTGAAAGAATACATACAACTTGCGTGCAAAGACGTGTTGCAAATTCAGAGTCCAGCTTTTCCACTTAAGTCAGGCATGTGCAAGGCATTTATCCAAAAAGACCAAATAAAAGGAGATGCTTCTTTTGTGTCTTTGCCTCAGCACGAAATCTGAATGAAGAGGCACATCAGTGGTCAGAAGTTGGTGAACTTAACCAAAGCATCTGCCCTGAAAATCTTCCAGCAAATACTGTCAGGAAACTTCCTAAACCACCATGGCCTGAATAAGCTTTGCCAGAAGAGCAGCCTAATCACACTCTTTGCTTTTCTTCACTCTTCCAAGTCTTCAATTTGCAGGTCATAAACCCCTTCTTGGCCTCCTTGAAATAACACCAATCCCTACCTTGTGACCAGTCTGGCATTTGACCTTTCACAACATGGAAAAGGTGACAAATAACCTTCACTGTTTTCTCACTGAATGTCAGAATTTAATGTTTCCTGGTTTATTCTTTCATGTATTGCCATCACACTTTGTTTCACCTGATCATGGCTGAGTATATACTGAGTTGCTCTTTTCCCATTTGATTTGTAATGAACACAGAAGAGTTTTCTTCAGTCCTAGTACAGTTGATATAGTAGGTATAGGAAAGCACTTCAAAGTGTAAGAAAGGCATTCAATTCTAATAATAGAAATCCCAGAGATCCAGGATTTATTGTTTAGTTTTGTTTTACTGGGTTTACCATAAAGAAAATAAGGGGGCAAACAGCAGGCATAAAATTTAAGTCCAAATCCGGACGTGAATTGAAGTTCCTAGGTAACTTTTGCTGTGATTTCTGATTTCTAAGTAAAACTCTGACACAAATGCTGTCACCATATGCTTCCAATTGCTCATACCACGCTGGACCCAGAATTACCCACACAGGCATGACGTGCAACATTTCCTCCAGTTTAGAGGCTGCCATGGAACTTCAAACAAGTTGTATTTTACTTGTATTAGAATATATTTTCCATGCAGATCCTGGATTTACCTGCCTCCACAAATGGAGGTGTTTGATTAGTAACGACTTTGTTCCAAGGCAAGCAAAGTGGTAGAAACCCCTTTCCCACCAGCCTGGATCAGATGGCAGAGCAGGATCATGGCAGGGAAGATGTGGAAAACAACAGGGTTCTCTGTCAAACCACAGAAGTACTCATTAGCTCTCATTTCCAAATTCTTACAGCTGCCCAAGTGAGAATCAAGACCCTAAAGGAAGTCATGAGATCTCAGCGCTGTGGCAATTTTTTTTGTTGTCAGTAGAAAAGACAGACCCATCTGGTTCAAATATTGTATGGGAACTAGATTTCATGTGTAGACTTACTGCTTAATTGTGAGGAATTCACTTGTTTTCTAACCATGATGTTTTCAGCTGCTTCAGACATCAGGAACAAATATGTAACAGGTTATTTCATGCCCCACTTGTTTAGATTTTGCACAAACTGATCAGCGTAATGGTGTGCTATGCAAGCAAGGAGGAAAGAAATGCACCTTTTTACTTTAATAGTAAAGCTGGTTTGTCCCTGGATCTGTGCAAGATGCAAGCAATATTTAATTATTGCACATCCAAATATACATTTCATCCTGTGAGAGAAAATGGAATTATTAGGTTCACTTCATTTTTCAAGAATGAAAGAGAAACAAGAAAAGTAAAACTGGAAGTAGAGGCAAATTTTCAAATTTAGTGTTGTTTTAATATTGCAGTGTCATTAACAAGAGAAGTCAGGTTTTTCCTGGCTTGGATTGTGTGCCAGCCGTGTGAGGTATCAGTTAAACCACAGCAGTGTGGCACTCACCCACAGGTCTGTTATTCCGTGTTTTCCTTAACCTGCTGCTGCTGCTGTTGACAGGGTCACAAGACCTGAAATATCTCCTTGGTTTCCCTTTCAGGGATCTGTATGGAGCTGCTAGGAATAGTCTTCAACTAATGCCAGTTTTCATCCTTTCGTTTCCTTTCCTTGGCCTATCTAGATCCACCGATGCCTCAGGACTTGGGGAAGCTCTACCATCAGTGAGAGCTTCCAGCAAGCAGCCCCTCTTGCTCTTCTGCACTGCGTGGCAGGTGTTATGTGAAGAACAGACTGAGAGAATCCCAGGGAATCGCAGCCACTGAGGCTGGAAAAGACCTTTTAGACCACTGAGAGCAAATGTTAGTGCAGCAATGCCAAGCCCGCCACTAAACCATGTCCCCAGGGGCCACATGGAGCTGTCTTTTAAACCCCTCCAGGATATTTAAGCCCTCCCCAGGACTGCATTCAGCCTGGTATCACCTTCCCCAGATGCCAGCATCAGAGATGGGGTTTCTGCACTTCAGCTCTTCATTCCTCTCACCTGCAGCCTCTTTCTGCACTTGGCAGAGCACAAGGCTGCAGCACTAACAAGGACTCATGTTTGCATATGGCTCTGCCTTCCACATCTCAAAAACCCTTCCCTGGTGTGCTTCAGAGAAAGTCTCTTGTGAGTGAGAGTCATTCTGTATACTCCTAAACCTTGTTAGCAAGCCCACTGCTTGTTAAAGCTGAACAGGCACAAAAGTTTGACATTAAGAAGCCGCGCTTGAACACAAAGTTGATTTTTCTTATGTGGGCTGGTGTTTGTCTGTTTGCAAATTAAGATCCTAAGCAATTGTCCCTAGGCAAGGGCAGGAATATTCGGTAGCAATGCTATTGAGCTTAGAGTACCTAATGTGGCTTAAAATACATTTGGCTGGCTGTTGGCTGCCTTGTCCAACCAGCAGCTCAGGAAAAGTTGTAGTGAATCATCACATAAATCAATGCATTTGGATGTAATCTTACTCTTTAATGTCCTTGCATGTTTAACTAAGGACTAAGGAATTTCAGTCTTTTGCCATAAAAATATGTGGAATTGTCCCATCGCAATCCAAGGAAATTATAATTATCATTAGTTGCATCTCCATCCCCAAATTACTATGAGACCTTCCATAAAGTGCTGCACTTCACTAATCTTCAGTCTTGGAATACTCTGGATTTTGGAGGCATAATCTGGGTCCAGGCAGCACTGAGTGATCATAGAGGGCTCCTGCAGCCAGAGCTCTTCAAATGCAGCTGCTTACCACTGCCCACCTCTGTGAGGGCACGAGAGAAGCCCTTCATTCAGCCCCAAAATCCTCAAAATTCACCCATCCACAGCGCTCTCAAGTAACACAGGGCAGGAAATTTGTGCCAGGGAGAAAGTACAGAATTGGAGAATCTTCTCAGAAATAAACGTATGGCTCCAGGCAGTGCTCGAAGATTAGAAGGGAGGCAAACAGAACCCACTGTGATAACTTACTGCTCATTTTTAACAAAGGAACTGCTAATCTTAAAAGATATTTTATCCTCTGAAACAAGTCCCTCCTAATGGGAATATGTCACAGTAGCCATTAGTACTGTATTAGTAATACTCTCAAGCCCCTTTTCTTATCATTGTTTGAACATCTGAATTCTTTTGAATATCAAGCAAAGCACAAAATATCCAGCATCCCCCATGAAATATCCATGTTGTGGGTTAGAAAAGACAAAAAAACCTGAAACAATTTTAGGGGAGAGATTATGAGCCTGTATTTACAGCCACATTCTAACCAACTGAAGGATGAATAAATGGGTCAGTGGAGAAACAACAACATAACCTCTCGAAGGAAAGAGGGCAAACCTTGAGCTCATGTAAAACTGCAGCTTCGTTAAAGTCAATGTACCCAGGCCTGTGTACACCAGGAGAAAATATGGCTCTGGATCTCTGCTTCTTCTGGTGGGGACCATATGGCAAACCTTCACATGACTGAGCTCTCTTCATAAATGAACGACTGTGTCGAGCTGACTTTCTACACGAGTTTCCTGTTTGTAGCTTGAGTAACACCCATGAATAATTCATGATGGAAAATTACAGATTTACAGCGCTTTTCCATCATTTTACCACCAGACTTGTGCTCAGCACACTCAGGCAGCACCACTTCTAGAGACTTCAGCAGGCAAGGCAACATACTTCTCATGGAAGAAGTTATAGTTTGGGTAATGCCTGATGTTTGCAATGCCTTTCTCACATAATTCCTTAAATTTTGGCAACACAGCAAAGCACAAAAGACTGAGAATGAAGACAAGGATGCCAGACCATTAAATCCACTGTGGGGGTAATTCGATTTACATGCAGTTTTTAGAGTGGTGAATGCAACACATTATCATCCTCTAAATTATCTGAGAGACCTTTTTTACCTGCTGTCTCACATTTGAGGTCACCCAGGACACAGGACAAACCTCAGCACTGCCCAGAGAGCTTCCCCTTTGCCCCAGAATCACTTATTTCACTCAGTTAATCACAGCAGACAGAGTGATCTCAGCGCACAGGCTTTTAATAAAAAAGCACGTGTGCCCATCCTGCCTCTCCAGTTGCAGAGTGTGCCATTCCCCTGCTGTCCATCACTTTTGCACTGCTAGCACAGAGAATCAATCATGCCCATCTCTGGCTACAAAAAGTCCATGTTTATCCTGAGTTTTTAATTGCAGCTGTTTTGGTGTTTGTCTCTTCACAAAAAAGATCTAGATTTTTCCAGTGTGCTGTATAATGGGAAAGTCTTCATCTTATTTTCTTCTTTTCTTTTGTTCTTTTGGGTTTTTTTTCTGGTTGGCTGGTTGGTTGGTTGGTTGGTTGGTTTTGTGGTTTTTTGGTTGGTTGGTTTTGATTTTATTTGTTTGTCTGGGTTTTTTATGGGGGGATGTGTTTCTTCTGTTTGTTGGTTTGGGTTGGATTTTTAGGTTTGGAGTTTGGTTTAGTTTGGTTTTTTGTGGTTTGGTGTTTTGTTTTTTTTTTAATTTTATCCTCTCCCCAACCCCCCCCTCCCCCTGAAGATACTGGCCTTTTCAGCAAAGATCCAATTCTTCAAAATCAGTTAGTAATTTTGGACTCTACATTTTAGTGCACCCCACATCAGATACATCAATACTACCTCATGTTCTGAAATAGCTCGGTATTCAGACTTGGAAAATTGGACCTTCAGGATAACCAGTCACTAATCCTCAGTTCTTATTTTACTCCCTATTCTCTCAGTCACAAATCTCTTCTTCAATGAGAGAGAGAGACTGGATTTGTTGCTTCAATGATATATTCATTTACTCATCAAAGGAAGAAAAGTGGTGAATCAAGACACAAGAGAAGAAAACAAGAAGCAGCAGTGAACCATGAGTCAGACTCGAGTCTGCAAGGAATGACTGTCTGGAATTAGGGCCCTACTAAATCCGACCCATCACAGATTGATAAAGTACACCCTCATTTATTGCCCACAGGAATTTTTCTAACAGGATTTCAATCCAAAATTCAGTTTTGAGAAGAGGAAGTTGGTGAGTCATAAGGTTATAGTACATCAACTTTGGCTGTGTGTTTGCAGGATAATCCTACTTTCTCTTGCTGTGGATTAATGCAAGGAACTGAGCTGTCCTTGACAACAGCATGTCAGGATGCTAAGTCACCTTTTTCACCCAAGATTTTTAAAAATTACCATCCGCTTTGCATCATTTAGACAAATTAAAACAATATAGACTGGTTTTAAAAAAACACAAAAAACAAACAAACAAAAAAAAAACAAACAAAAAAAAAAAAACCAAAAGCCAAAAAACAAAAAAACAACAAAAAACCCAAAAAATGACAACCCCCCCAAAAAAAAACAACAAAAAACCCCAACACCCCCAAAAATAACAAAAAACAAAAACCCAAACAAAAAACCCCCCAAAACAACAACAACAACAAGGGACAAAAACAAACAAACAAAAAAGGGAAAAAAACCCACAAAAAACAAACAAAGAAAAAAAAACAAAAAACAAACAAAGCAAAAAAAAGAAACCACCAAAACCTTTCAGAGCCTGTTTTATGTCTGGCTCTGAATAATGGAGAGCCTGGAACATGATCTGTCATGAAAAGCAAAAGTGTCTGCCTGAGTCAGACCTTCAGGGAAGAGCTGATGCTCAGAGATCTCCATCCTTTCCCTCCATTTGCCAATGTTCCATGAGGCAAAATATCAGAGAGAAAAACAGATTACATGAATCACATGGACATTAGAGAAACTCTGTGCAGTAGCCGTTAGGATTTCATCCCCGAAAACAGACCTGGGAAATCACCACCTGGCAGATCATCCCCTGAGGAAGCAGTAGGGAGCTGAAAGTGTGTTTGAAGCAGATGATCTGAGTATTAATAGACAGACTCCTCCTGCAATGCCAAATCCAGACCCAACGTGGAGGAAAGAAGGGTGGGAAGAAGAATCTCAGATGAGACCTCCTTAGAGCAGGGTATGGATGACAAAGGGCCTATTAAGGAAATGGAAAATAGAGAAAAGTGGAAGAGATTTGGGGTTTGTCCTGCAAGCTGGAGTGGTTGCAAGAACAAGGAAGGAATTAACTTTCTTCAGAGTTCATAGGAAGAAAGAAAATTATAGTGATTACCTCTGAAAGCATTATAACAGCTTATTGTCCAAAACTCATGGTGAATATTATACTCTTAAAACACTTTCTGGCTCTTTTTGAAGACCCTAGTCTCTCTCAGACACCATTGTTATCATAGCTCTTCAAATATTAATGCCAATGAAAAATGCTCTAGAAGAGCTTAACATTTATGAGATCCAGTAAAGCACGATTAAATGATCCCCACAACATTTTATTTGCATCTGTTGCAAGTGAATGATTCAGGTCATTTAAAGAAGGACCGTCAAAGAACCAGCAAGAGTAGGTTCAATATAATTTGCAAAAGTGATACAAGCTTTGATGGCAAGGTTCAGTCTGTTACTTACTATACACAAAGTGCACAAAATAAAATTGGAATGAAAGCAATCTACAATGATTTATGTGGATCCAACACCACAAGAAGTTGGTATCAGAAGACTCAGATAAAATTAGATCTCAAGGTAATTACCGCAGATCATGCTAAGTACCTTTTTTTTACTAGGAACATCCTAAGCAGCAACCTTCACCTTTAAAACAAGTTCCGTTCTTCCCACAAAAGTGTTTCAGTCAACAGATAAAAAAAAATCCATGCAAAGAAGCATAAACTGGCTTTCCTTATTCAGAAAGTTATATTCAGAAGGAATTTCTGTTCAGAATCTCATATCTGTCACAGACAAATAAAATTAGTTTATGAGTTTCCATCACCTGATGGTTTATAGTATTGAACTAGCAGAAGCCAGAGCATTATGATGATTTCCACACCTACAGATGGAAGAAATTACTACCTTTTGTCATTCCTGTTGACAAAGGAAATAGGAATACATACCCTGATCATTCACAATTCCCAAGAGAACTAAGCTCAGATAAAGGCCAAGTAGTTAGTTAAAGCTCTGTGCAAATTACAACCTAATAAATTACAAACTCCATTGTTTTGTTGCTTAGAAGGCAAAGATTCAGGAATCCCTGCATATTATTTTAAATAAATAAATAAATAAATAAATAAATAAAAAACACAAACTACATGAGTGAGTCTTCAAAAGTTCACCTCAGACTGGAAAAGAAATCCCACTTCATAATGCATTATCATGGTGATTAAAGCAACTGAAACAATTTTAAAACGTGATAAAACCCTAAACTCTGTATAGAGGAGCAGAAACAGTCCATGACTCAAGGTTTTGAAAACCCGTCCTCTGAGCATCTGCTGCCATGGGGTGGGATAAAAGGGAGATTAAAGTGCCCGGGATTATTCATTTTCCCACTTTTGATGAGGATAAGCACCTGAGTGAACTGAGGCTTCACTTCCTAGCAACAGCTAGGAACAGCTAGGAACAGTATATAAAACAGCTTTGATCAGTATTTCTTGCCTATGAAATAGACATAATCCCATCTATTTCAGGCCCTGTAAGAGCTAAATTTACTCAAATAGCAAAGGCGAAGCTAACTTTCAAAAAAAGCTAAACTTAAAAAAAAAAACACAAAAAACCACAAAAACCAAAGTAAACAAAAC
>VZTX01008633.1:54065-106059 GCA_013400915.1 Pardalotus punctatus | reverse complement strand
CTTTTGTGACCGCATCAAATACAATTTTCCAAATCGTACCTTGGCCTATGATCAAATTAAAACCCTTCTCTTGTAGTCTCATGTAGTCTCCCATTCCGAACACTATCCCTGCCTGGCATCGCAGCAGTCGCCGAAGGAGTGGGAAAAATATATGGAAAATGCAGGCACATCGGTGGGTAAAAAGCTGCATTTTACAGGGATTAGACTTTTGAATGACTACAGACCGAACTCTGTTTTTCTTTCACTGAGACGTGTAGCACGTTTTGAGCTCTAGGGAACTTCTGGTGTTAACAATAAGGAACTTTTGCAATAGGAAACTTCACTGTGAAGACATCAAGCCACCACAGGGAGGTACACATAACTTCCTTTCTCCCCGTGTTTGGAACACAGTATATGCCTATTTCCTTCAAACATGCCTAATGATCTGGTGTTAATACAGAAAACAGTCTGATGTGGCATATTCATTCAAAAATGGGAGGAGACTGTTCCATGTTTAATGGCATACAGCTTTTCATTCTCACTCTTAAATACAACACAAAAGGTTTGCTGTCAAAATAGTTTTGGAGCTGATGTTTGCTATGGTGGTTTTATTAATATAATTCTATTTATTAAATAGGTTAGTCTAACTGAATTTTGACAGTTTGGAAGTTTCAGTTACCCGGAAATCCTAAATTCCCCAGAGCTTCCTTATTCTGACCTCATTTCTAAATGCCTTGATTAATTTCTCATTAAAAAATAACTGTCTCATAGGCCAAAAAATATTTTCAGTCTATTGTAAAGGACATAAAGGATATAAAGCACCTGAATATTCAGCGTGGTTGTCCACGGGATCTACCTGGATGTTGACATGAGGGACTGCAGCATTTCTCAAGTCCTCCCCTCCGGGTGTCACACGCTGATAAGAAATGTGCTGAGTGAGGAGATAGCCAGAGTTCTGCCAGCAGAAAAACATAAGTGATTTGTTATAGAAAATGCACCGTGGAAGTTACCCCTCCAATCAACTCATATGACATAAGTGGGATCTACTGAAAGATTAAACATTGCAAATTAAGACTAATTTTTCTCTTTTTTCTTTGAGGATACTTTTAGTAAATGTGGACAGTAAAAATGGTTGATCCTGCTTTACCAACAGGTCAATAATGTTTCTTCCATATACACTGCTCAGTATCTTCTTCCCCAAATACAAAGTATTCATCATGCTCTTTCTTGGCAAGTGTCATTTGCCGGAACATGAGTTACACAGGGAAACACTGATTCTCTTTAGAAGCTGCCGCTTTCTTATCTCAGTCATTTAGCCGAGTTGAAGTGTCCCAGCACTTATCCCTGATCTGTTACATTATCTCATCAGTGTAGTGAAGGTGGCCTTGTTCTCTGTGCGCTGAGCACCCATGACTCCTGCTGGCTCAATGATTACATCCTGCAGCAAATCAAAGAATCACAGGATCCTAAGTCCTCAAAACTTTTGCTGTCAATACTTCTCTTTTTAAATTTTCTGTTTAGCTTCCTTACTATACTTGTAGCAGGAGAATCCCCTAATTTCACAGCTGATTCATGTAAACAGAAAGTTCCCCTTCTTGGGAAATAAGTTCCTTATTTCATGTATACTCTTTTTTTCACAAATGCATCCAGATGTGGACTGGCAAGTAACAGCAATTTATTTCTAAGTTGTTGTGGTGAATATAAATGAAAACAATACTTTTACCTGCTCCTTCCTTTCATGTTTTCAAGTCTGGGATGCACAGATTACATAGACGGCATTCTGTTGCTAACAAATGCCTAGAAAACAAATAAAAATAGCATATCACAAGACATGATTTCCCTCCTGCCCAGAGGCCAGGGCCAGCAAAGCTTTTGGTGTGCACATAACTCCTAAGCATAGTGCAATAGGCAAGCCAATGTTACACACAGTGACATAGTGGTTATGTTCCCAAAAGGACCACAAAGCTTGTCAAACATGAAAATACTCAAAATTCCCTTTTATTCTAGTGTGCTTTTCTCTCGTCAGTATTACATAGTATTTTGGTAATAGCACTTTTGGCTGACAAGGCCAATAACTCCACATAAAAAATAAAAATGTATTCACTCTCAAAAATGTGAGTGGTCTAAATCATTGTAATTTTAATGACTATATCTTACAGTGAATATGAGCATTCATAGCTCCTAAATGAGTTCACATTTATTCTGAAAAAGGTAAATATGCAAGAAAAAGGGGGTCTATCATCAATATGGAGCAGAGAGAATACAGCTGGTGTCTGTGCCAGGCTCATGCTGTCATGTTTACAGAAGTGCAGGAAACATCAATAAATTACAAGCAGCACATCTGTACTGTGCTCAAGTGAGATCATAGCTCCAAAATTAGAGTGGCTGAGAGCATACACTGCTTCTTTTCACAAAACAGAAAGCAAAAATGACTTTGTCTCTTGTCTGATATCTTCTGACAAATAGGGATTCTATTAGAGATGAACCCCAGAGCTTTCCAGAGCTCCATTGGTTTTTTCTTTCCAGAACAATGGAACTACAGACAACAGTCCCTCTCCATTCCTCTCCCACACAGTGTAAGTCCAAACCTGCATGCTGAGATGTAGGCTAAATTGTTACTTTTACTCCATTTTAACAAACATGTTGCAGGTTCCTGCAAAATGTTATCCATGACTGTCACTGCCAAGGTAAATACGGTCACCCTGCTATAGCCTGATTATGCACAGTACCTGCATTTTGTATCGCACGTTATTTTGAAGGCTGAATGGATTTGGCCTACTGTTACTTAAATTACTTGGAAGTGGAGAACAAGAAAATCTTTCTAAATATTTTTCTTTAGTCAACAAAAGAGGCAAAATATTATTCCAAATTACTGTTTCTGATGCAGTCTGTCATTCTGCATTCCCTGCCTCTCAGTCACCACAATGTACATGAAGGACATCATGGTATTACATTTCCAGAATATACTCTTTTCTTCTACGCAAACAAGTCAGCCAAAGAATTAGAAGGCCTGTTTTAACTGATAGCAATGTTTTATTCTCCAGCATTATTCTTTAAACACTAGATGGTGCTCCTTTCTTCTTGCACAGTCACCATTTGTGTTCCCCTCTCAAAATGAAAAAAAGATACAAGCTGCGAATAAGCAGGGAAGCTTAGCTGCAGTTTCTGATTCAGTATGAAAGATCTTATTTAACTTCAGTTAACTGTCTCAGCTAACACCATTTGAGCATACAAAAACATTAAATACATTGGGTTTGGGGTTTTTTTTTGCTGTTGTTGCACTGTATTTTATCAAGAATTCTTCACCATGAAAAAAGCAACAATTATTCAATTCAGTGAATGACAGCATTGATTTCTAGTTGGACATCTGTGACCTGACTTGTGAAGATATCCAGGCAAGTTGGTAGCCATGTCAAACTAAAGAAAGAGTCAAACTAGACCCCTTATGAATAGAAAAGCAGGAACTACTTAACGTGGCAAGGAGCTGAGCAATCCATATGCACATAATGGTTGGCCTGTCAGCATTCATGTGGATCCCGATGGCTGGAGAACTTCTACAGGGCTTGGCAGGAATGCTGAAGAGGAAAAGCTGGATTTCATATACTGTTGTAGAGATTAAATGATTAATGGGTAAGAGATACGACCAAAGATAATGACACAGTTAATAAAACGCAATTATTTCAGCTGCTTACAGTGTAACTTACTTCCATTTATATGGACTTCTTTGTATTATTACATAAATGCATATACTCCTATGTAATACTTCACTCCTTTGGAGAACCAAATACATACATATAATGGGGACTTGCAGAAGTGTCCAGTAAAAAGAAAGATTCTGTGATCACCTAGATTTACATCTGATTACAACTGCTAGATAGTACTTATACAGTCCATTAGTGTTTGAAGTTGTGCTTATTTTCAGCACAGCATTTCAGAGGCCCAGCCAGTTTTCTCACATGTCTATCACACTGTGGCCCTTTTCCTGACTTTCTAAACTAATTTCTTAGTACACTGTATCCTGGCTGACACCTTTCCATTGTATTAACTGCAACCACAAAACTGCATTTCTTCAGTAGCTCCTGAACTTCCTTCTTTCCATGCACAGCAGCTGTGGATCACTTCACTCCCTCCCTTTAAACTGTAATAGAAACCTCTTCAAAGAGAGAACAGCTCATAGCCAGGCTTAATGCTGATGTCAGATCATTGCAGTCAGGGGCATATGGAGAAAGCATCCCTGTCTTGTTTCCGTTGTCTTTCCCAGGAATTGCAGGTAGTTAGAAGCCCAGCCAATCTGTGTGCCTCAGGGGATGATTCTGTATTAGCTTATAGCTACAATTTACACACAACCCTCAGAACCACCAGTACCCATCGCTGTAATTCTAATCCAAATATGCTCTTCTTATTTCTTACCATTTTATCTTCACTTTGAATGTCCATCTCACAGAAAGCTCGGATTCATCTCCCCAGTGTTTAGATATTTAACTGAGGCTTAAAGCTGCAGTGGCAAGTTCAATATAATCCACATGGAACGTATGTTGATAAATCTATTCACTCCAGTTTTCATCTAGCATCAATGGGAAAGCAGCAGATAATGACGGAGAGCAAATCATTGCAGTGTTTCAACTTCAGCGGGATGAATTCCAGCCTAAATGCTTTGGAAAGGAACTTTTCTTTTGGCGTGGACCATGAACTGCTTAACATAATTATAGATATTAGCTAGAAGTTACATTGGTCACCCCAGCTCTTTGCAAATAAGCCTTCTTCAAATCCCTTTAATTTTTGAATTCTTAACTTTATAACAAGTCCATTCATTGCTTTTCAAGAAATAAATTGAATATTCTAGTAAAGGGTAATTTTATTTTTTGAAGCTGAATGGGATAAAAAAAACCCTACAGATGGTTAACTGAAAGACACTTATGTACGTTAAAAAAAAAAAAAAAAAAAAAAAAAAAGAAGTTATAACTAATAGAATCTGAACTAAAAATAGGGAGATTTGGGCAGACTATTTGGTCTAGAATCCAGGCTCCATTTGTCACATGAAAATTATTTTTCAGGAAATCTCTATTGCTATTTGTTTCCGCTCAAGACAAACATTACCAGAGCAGCTTTTCCTGTGGTTTTCTGTTTTGGAACTCCTGGCTTTGGCTTTGTAGAAAGACAGGAAGCACAAGGACAACTGAGGAAATAGAGATTCAAGAGTAAGTCACAGCATTTAAATCTGGAGCCAAACCAACCCCAACTCCTTTCCAGCTGAGGCAGATATTGAATGGTAGTGTTATCTAAGAAAAGGTGAGGGGAAAACTATCCCATCATATCTAGACAACTGCTCTCCTGCATCCAGCATTTCTAGAACTACATATGCCAAATTTGCAATTGTATTTGTCAGAAAACACTGTACACTGCAGGTGTGGTCAGTCTGAGGAGTGCCAGCTTACACCAACACGGCACTCTATTGCCTTTGGGGTACTTAGGAACTCTTCACAAAGCTGAGGGAATAGATACCCTACTCAAAGCCAGCTCTTGCTATAGCAATCACTTTTGTTTGGAATCTTCTGAGGCCTTCACTGAGTTAACCTCAAGCATTTACCAGAAGAGCTACCCAGTCACAAGACTGCTGTGTACTGACATAACCCAGTTATTTCCTGCATGCAACATCTACACTCAGAAGCAGGGCCTTTGGTGAGAAAAGGAATATCTCAAGTAATACATTCTGCACAGGAAGCAAAAAGAGAGGGATGACAGAAGGGTGTTGGGAGAAGGCTGATGGAAGAACTGAGAGTAGGTAAGGAGTAATGAGGACAACTAAGATGGTTTATTTACTGTCAGGGCATTCAGTGTCAATCCAAACTCTTCAGTCCCAAATGAGACACAATTCCTGAGGAAGTGATAAATTTACCCGAGGAAAAAGGGTAGGATATGGGCAGTACTTGTGGCAAGCTCTAGCACTGAGTGTATTCAGATGAAGAGAAAAGAAACATAAGTTAAGGACAGAACTAAGGGATCCACTGAACAATACAGCCTGACTTGGAACCAGAACCAGCTCTGGCCAGGCAGTTTTGATAGAATGTTTTGGCAGGGTAATTGTGTACCTAAATACAGGATTGTGTTGCTACAGCTGCACTGCTGGGACTGAGGATACCCTCAGCACCAAGGATTTTAATAGTATTTTACACCAAGGTAGGGCTTGATAGTTGTTATTTCTCTGTTCAGACATCCTCAAGGTACTGATAGACATTTGTGGTTACAGCTGAATAAACAAGCTTAAGTAAAAGAAAAGAAATAAACCCCCGAAAAGACCATTTTGGGGACAAACTTAATTACGGTAATTACACCTAATTACACTAATTTTACAGCAGATAAAATGCTAGTACGTAACGTGGAATAACTTTTTTAACCAAGAAAAGACTTTCTCATAGTGTCTAGACACTCTCCCGGGCTTTTTGGCAGACTCTGGATACAAACAATACATCTTGTTCCTAGTTCAGTGATGGATAAAATACAACCCTTCAGAATAAAAACCTCTGCAACCACACACCCATGAAAAAAAATCGTTGGTGACACTGCAGTTTGGGCTCCTGTTCCATCATCTAAAATTTTGACCAAGATATCTTGTATCTTCTTGTGACCTTTGGAAAAGCCCTATTAAAAACATATAATAGTGCTCTGCACATTTACATTTCAACTGGATTGAAGACAGAAATACAATGAAGAGGAATTTCTATCCTCCAGATCCCAAATTAGTGGGACCATTCAAGAAGCTCATGTAGCTATTTCCATTCTGTTCATTTGCTTTCACTAATCATGTGCATTCAAAGAACCATCAGGCCAAAATTCCATTCTCAGTGGTACTAGAATTGAATACAACTTTTCTTCTTGTCTAAACTCTTTTTAGCAGCTCATTATGCTCATAGATAAAAGATGCAAACCAGTCAAATCATAAATCCCTGCTATGCCTCACAGACAATTATAAATCAAAGTTGACAACAAACCCCCAAACTTCTATTGTGAGCTAACAAAAATCATTAAAGAAAGGATGGAAATTGTTTCATGAGTTCAAAAAAGAAAAAAAAAAAGATAAAACAGGCAGTCAGCAACACTACTCCAGTGTCACAGTTAGTAGAAACATTAAAAAGGATGGTGTTAAACAGAAAGCAAATCCCATTCACAAAAATGAAATCACCTATGAATCTCGATTTAGAGTTATTGCCAGATTTGTCTTTTCCTCCTGTCCCTATAATGGATTTCTAACATAAAAAAGTTTAGAAATTGGCTGCCTCAGCAGTCACGGAGGTGATTGAAGGTCCTGCGTGGGAGCAGAACAAATAATAAGTTCAGGGAAATTACCTTGACTCTCTTTCCTTTGGCACACCCTTCATCTTCCCCTTTTTTAGTGAAATATCAGAAGAATTAAAGGCCACTAAGAATAATATTTGTAGATTATTGGATCAGACATCAATTAAATAATCCCACCTGCTTTATATCTTAGGTAAATAGGAAAGGAAAGGTAGGAGGTTTTGTAGGGTTCCAAACCCAGGTCACTGAATCCAGCTTCCTGGGTTTCAGGGGGAATTCATAACCCCCTCACTTGTCATTTTACTAAGGCAAGGGTTTTGCAAGGCTCTTCTCAGATAACAGGCCCAGGTTTCCCTGCACTGCTATTCTCCAGGTGAACACAACAGATGAACTGCAGAAACCCTGAGTGCTCTGCCCCATCTCTGTTGAAGATTCGAATAAGAGCGAACCTTCAAAGGACACACTGGTATTTTCAAAGGGGTATAACAAATCTCAGCTTTCTTCCAGAAGGAGTTTGGTCAGAATATGAAGATCCTGTTTAAAGTATTTCTTCTGGCTTTACCAGAATTTGTTTTGTCAAATGCTTACTCATAATGTCGAGGGCAGCAGCATTAGTGGGAAGTCTGCAGCCTCTGTGTACACAATGTCCTCATTTCAAGCAAGCAAATGAGAGGGGATGTTAGCTGAGTTCTGTGCAGTTTTACAGGAAATAGAGTGAGAACTCTGATGCCTGTGTTCTTTATGAGAACTCTAATGTTCTTTGTTTAGTGTACTAAAGCCCAGACTTTCAAACAGAAGTGTCAGGTACAGATGAAATGGCAAAGGAAGTTTTTTTTGCATTTTTCAGTAGTCTCAGATCATGTTTTAATAAGCTCTTCAAAACCAAAGGGACATACTAGAGATAATTACTAGTTCAGAATTCACTTATCTGTCATACAAAGGTTTGATATTTTCTTCCAGTTTATGTACTGTCTCATAAAGAACGAGACAGTAAAAATACTTGCAGTAAATCTGTCCTCTTTCTCTGCCTGCACATTAGTATTTCTTCAGAAACAGAATAATTTATTCTCTGTAAGTTTTGATTTTTTGTTTATACATTCCATGCTTGAATAAAGCAAAATATTATTTAAGGACCTGATCTGATGCCTGACTATTGAAGTGAGTAGGAGTCTTCCTGTGGAGATCCAGCCCCCAAAGATATCTGCCTACTACAGAATTATCACAGTGAGGAAAAAACCTCCTCTAAGCAAATCAGGCCAAGCCTATTGCATTAATAACCCACTGTTTAACTTGGTGAATTTCTTGGAATGAAAATACCTCAAAACACATTAACATCTCTGGACACCAATTATTCCCTCCACTTTTTCAGTTAGAGGGGATAACTGGAAATGGAAAAAATACTGAGAATTAGTCACATGGGACTGTCATTTCACTAGGAATATTTGCAAGCAAGTTCTGCAGAAAGCCAAAGTTTAAAGATGTGTAGTAAGAGGGATTTTTGGAATGCAAATTCTAGTGCTACTGTCATCATGAGGCTGTGTGAAATTACAATAGGGAATTTTTCTATACTTTCTTATCATATTTGGTTTTATCATTAGGAGAACAGTAATCACTAACAAAATCACCACAAAATAGATGAAAAATTTTAAACATATGAAAGGCCTCACTGAATTCCCTGGAACTGAATTTATTTGTCAATATACACACCGTATTTAATTGTTTTAACCCATTTGTTTAGGCAGAACAAAAACAGTCTTTCAGTTTCAAATACTCTAGAGGGAATTCTTTCTGAATCTACAGCTTTTTGTATGAACTTTATATCTGTATAAAGAAAAAAAAAAAGCATCATCATTTTTGGTAAACCCAAAATACCATTTTGGTTAAAATATCAATATTCCTTTTCCTCTCAGGGCCTACTAGTCCGCAATGAGAAAGTGGTCACAGCACCAAACCTGAGAAAGTTGAAGAAGAGCCTTGACAACACTCTCAGGCACGTGCTGTGACTCGGGCGTCCTGTGCAGGGCCACGAGCTGGACTCGATGATCCTGATCCAACTCAGCACATTCTGTGATTCTCTGATTCTATAAGCAGGTGTCTAAGTAGGAGATCATTTCCTTTCAGCTGGGATGGGGGAAAATCTGGCAAATATCAATTTATTTCTAAGTGCCATTGAAGTAACCCTGAATATTAGATTGCTAAAAAAGCTTACTAACGATCAGCATGAATTCACCATCACTGCTGCCTCTGGGTGATGTGAGGAACAGCCCATAACCACTGGGGATGAGAGGCCTGTGAAAAAGCTGGATCTGGCTTCTGGACAGACGAATGCTTTCTCAGACCATACTGAAAACCATTTCTATCAAGTAACAGAGACACCTTGTACCTGCTTTCTCAGAGCTCTACATGAGGAACCAGACCAAAGTCTTCAATTATCCCCCCTTCAACCAGCAGCTGCCCATTCCCAGAGCTTGTCAGTGTGCAGAGCACAGGGCAAGCTTGAGCCCTATTGAATTGCCCAAGCTGTGATTAAGCCCACAGCAATTGAGTTGCCTTGCTCCTGGCAGGCTGCCACAGCCACTGATTTCAGTGGAGAAAAGTTACAGTTAGAAAAGGAGGAGGCTGGCCTGGTGCCCACAACCCTCTTCAGCAGAGTTAAACCACTCTGCCCTACATCTCCAGGCACATATGGCCCCAAACTGCATGAGCAGGAACTGGAGAGCAGGGTACAAATGACTCCTTGTGCTGCAGGGCCCGTGAGCACACACTCGACAGCCACTGATCCTGTACCTGCAGAATGCACAACACAGGAGTCAGGGATTTATGCAGAAAAACATCTGGCTCTGAGCAGATCCAGACTGAGACAGAGCAGAGGGAAGGAGCCATCTACACTGCAAGTGCAAAGCAGCCCGGGCTGACAGATGGCTGGTCACTGCGCTTGGGGACAGTCAAAGGGAAAGGGCAGCGGGGAGTTTCACCCAGAGCTCAGACTGTAAAATGTCTTACAGACAAAAATGGTAGAACTTACAGCTAAAGGCACTTTTATCTGAAATGCTGATGCTCTTTTAATTCTACTGAGAACAGCCCCTTTTCCCCACCAAAGAGGATTTGATAGTCACACGGTATCACTAACATCTCTACAAGACACCCCAAAGTGCAAAATGATACAGACAAAGGAGGAGAACATCTGTTCGCCATGTCCTGCACTTCTGTCTCAGACACACATCTTCCTAAGGACATAAACAATTACAATTTTATTGTCTTTAATGTCTTCCTCATCAAATTTCACTCCATTGTCTGTCCCAGATGAGGTGTATTGGGCAATAACATTATAAACTCTTCTTAATCCTGCCGTTATTTCAGCCAAAATTGTTTTACTGAAGATTCTGAGCTGACAAGCACAACATTTCCCATTCCACAACAGAAATTCTACCCTACTTTATATTCTGTTATTTCAGAATATAATCTTAACCAATTCAGGTGTCTAGAATATGAGTTTTTACAGCTTCGGCAAGAAAATCCCTTTTTAATTTTCAATGTACATTTCAATTTTCCAGGGAATTTAACAAAACATATTTGTATTAATATGCTGTTGAGACACACAAAACTTTATCTGTAATTATGTACAGTTTTAAAATCAGTCATTAACCACAATTTTCATATTTCTGTTTGTGGTATTACAGATTCTGTATAGTATCCTGTATTTCAGGGACATTTAAACAGTTACATGAAGTTATGACTTGCTATGGTGTTGTGGTGCCACCTTGTGAGGCTTCCCCACAAGTGCCTCCAACATGTACAAGGAGATAAAAATTAGCCCTGGGGAGAAAAGGAAAGGAGACAGCTCCTGTGTGACTGCAAGAAATTGTGAGAGATTCCACCACTAAGCCTGTTGACAAAGAGGAGCATGTGGTTGTTGGCTAAGAAAAGAGCATTCAGCATTTTAGGATTACATTAAAAGGGCATGAGAGGGCACAAAGAGCTGCAGCAAAACCTCAAGTACTTTCCCCAGCACAGATCCAATTACAGACAAGAGTTAATTCCCCTGAAGTCAGCAGTTACTGCAGATTAATGTGGAAGTAAAGCAGATCAGATTTTAGCCTGCAAGCTGTTGCAAATCTTGGCTTACAGTATTTCCTTAAAACAATGATCAATTAAAATAACTTGGTTATTTCTTCCTTTTAGATACTGTTTTATTTACATTCACAAGCTCTTTATGTGTCCTCAAAATGCTTTCAATGTATATTAATGAGAGATGACACCCACACAGCTATTTTGATAGAGGCTTTAGGTAACGGTTTCCATTCTCTTTGTCCAGTTTTGAAGAAAGATAGTAATGTCTGTTCATATTCAACACTTTTTTGGAATTCCAAATGTATGTCCTCTTGCTTTTGGGCCAAATCCGAGACTGTTTTAAATCTAAATCTCTTACTGTTTCAGTTCCTTTCTAAATGGTCTGATATCTGATATTCTTTTAGAGTAATGCTGGTTGAAGAAACACTTGCTAGTGAATCTGTTTGATTGTGCCAGCAATACCATTGCCAAAAGCCAGCTGGTTTGGTACCTCTTGACAGGATCAAATTTGTATCACACTGAACTCCTACTCACTCAACAGTCTTGCTGTGAGAAAAGTTTCAGCCATAACACAGCCAGCTACAGACAAGTAAGAAAGTGCAAATACAAGGCTCTTCAGAAATCCATCCCTTACCTTTGCCTCCAGGTGCTGTAACAACTTATCCACCACTAGGCAGGGCTGAAGTATTCAGTGCACGTATGGCTCTAACACCAGGGACATACAATGTTTCTCCGGGTTTTGTTACAGGACACGGAAACAAGTCAAAAAAATAAAGGCACTTAGGACACCTGCACACATTTATACCCGCAGTGTTCCACAAGAATTCTTCTCTATCAACAGGAATATTTCTTCACAGTGTGCTCATAATTTCTTTTTTCTTTGTTTCTCAGCTCAGATGGATGGCTCCAAGGTCAAACATGTGGCTGCAGGCTCAAGTCTCTCTTCAACTGCTTTGTGACATTTAGGTCAGGGAGGACACAGGAAAACAACACTGAGCACATTCCAAGGCAACTGAGTTCTTCCTTTAAGAGGGGAATATAATGCAACTGTGGAATGACACAGTGTCAAGAAAACAGGAATTTTAGCTAATAACAATCTTAAAGCATAGAAGGAGGTTGATGTCAAAAGGAATCGACCTGTCATCAGCACCAGATCCTTTTTGTCTAAATAATATGATCCAGAATCTTGCAACCTGGTATTTTACAATACATTGTAATCACATCCTCCTACACCTCACAAGGCTTCCAAGATTAAATGTCTCTCTTGAAATAAAATTAAAACAAATTAGGCTGATACTTCAATTCATAGGTAGTAATTTTAACATAATCTCTCTTAATGGCAATGTCTTGCAAACAGTTTGAATCAGCCAATACATCTAACTTAATCTGCTCAAAATGAAAAAGAGCTTTGAATCTCTTTTTACTCAATTAGAACTGAATATTAGGATTGATTTCTGTTAATTCTAACTTGGGTAAGGGAATGCAGGTTTAATTCCTTTATCTAAACAGAAATCAGTAGAGGAAGCATTAAAGTGCTATAAACATCACTGAACATGATCGCTCTAAAATAGATATTAAAAATAAATGTTATCACTGACATGCAGGTTTCACTTTCACTGTGCAATCTTAGACAAGTCCTGTATACCTTGAATATCCAAAATTTCCATTGAAACTTTTAATGTACAACCATACTGCTAGAGAAATTTTTCTTCTTTATTGATAATGTGTAAATCTGAACAGCAATCTACCCTGCAAGCTCACCACAGAAGAATTCCCAAGGTAGTTCCCAAGGTAAGCATCACCATCCCTACAGAAATGATAAAAAGGTTAGGTTCTCTATTTAAACAACTTTTTCAATAAGAATAACACATTTCATCCTTTGAAAGATTCAACTTTATAGCAATTGGAATAATGATCAGAAAGGAAATTAGTATGTGCTCAGCCTAAAAATTCTCAAAGCACAACAGAATGCTTCAAAAGTTTTAATTGTGATGACTTTGATACAGAAGCCATGTAAGTGACAGAGCCCTTCTATTGACTGTTAGAACAGTAATTAATACACATATGATTGTCTTCAGGCCCCAGTACCTAAACAATACTGGATGTAAAAAAAAAAGAGATCTAGCTGATTTCCAGCTGGAGGGGAGGGAAAGAGAAACATAGAACTGCATTCATGCATTTTATGGGAGAGATTGCATAGCTTGTTTAGAAAGAAAATGTCTTTTCCTGTCCTTAACAGTACTTCTGTGCTTCTTCAACTTCTTCATGAGTTAGAGATGACCATGTTCCTCCATTCAACATTATCAGCCCATAGAATGGGTAAAATGCAGGAGCCCCTTTGAGAATAAGGACACACTTTTACCATTTATCTTGGGAAGAAATGAAACACATATGTTGTTATCATATACAAAAGGCAAATATTTCAAGTTTTATAAGGACACAACAATCCATAAAATATTGGTTGAAGGTAAGCACCAAACCCAGCAGTTGCCATTCCAGTGGACGAAAGGCAAACCTGGGCTGTGGTTGTCTTCAACACTGGAGCTTGATCTTGACCGCAGTTCTTTCACCTCAGATAATTTCCATGCAAGATCCCCAGCTGTACAACACAGTGATAGAGGCATCTCATTATTTAAGGCCCACGCTTTCTTTCAAATTCTCTTGGAAAACACACCAAAGCTAATCTTTCAATCTTTTCTTTTCTTTTTTTTTTTGCACTTTTAAGAGCAGTATTAAATATTCATAAATATAAAAACTATGTGGAAATACCTTTAATAATATTCTGATTCTGACTGTTAAAAAAAAGGGGAGAAAAAAAGAAAAACCACAATCTGACAACCAACCATCTTTGCCAGAGTGCTTGGCCAGCAGTGAAGATAAAAATGTGGCTGATCCAAATATCCTGTAGATCACATGATGCTTCTGTCTCTTTGTGGACCAGAATTATTTCAGTACTTTCTGCTGAGTTCTAAGAAGCCCTCATTGGAGGACAAAAGCCCCTGGAGTGCCTGAGATTCAGAAAGGCCGGACTGGCAGAAACATCTTCAGATTCTTATGTGGAAAGTACTGCACAAGAAAGAACAAGATTAAGAGATATAAACACGTTTGTCACTATGCACAACATTTTCCTTAAAGTACAAAAAAGGAAGGTGCTGTGTAAAAAAATTGACTCTTTTCTTTGATGCTTTGAGAAGATTTGAATATTATGGGAGAAAATTCCATCTTCTGAATATATTAGCTCAGGGGCCAAGCTCAGCACTGGATTAAATTAAGGGTAAATTGCCCAATTTATTGGCTCTAGAGCAGAGCTAAATGTTTTCCCATGGTACTTTGGCTATGGCACAGCATTTGGGTTCTAAAGAAGACAAAGTAGGCAGGTAAAGTTGTTTCTCTTGTTGGGACAAAGAGACCCTGATTGTTATCTTCTGTTTGCTCTGTGATACAGGCAGGCAGCACGTCTTATACTGCCAGCAGTCTTCGGAAGAGCTCCTGAGCATCTCAGCAGGACAGGGAGAGACAACTGAAAGAGGGCATGCTGAAACCTCGCTGCCTCGAGGTTGCAAGCTCTGTTCACTGTCATGACAGTATCAACCGTAAGTTTCTTTCTTGGCTGACTGAAATGAGAAGAGATTATTACGTATTTTTGAATGTAAATTCTGTAATTTTGTTGCCTACACTGAAAGAAAACCTTTTTGGAACATTTGAGAGGTCAAAGAATTCACTATGCACACTTTTTGGATTTGGATTTTGTTTTACAAAAAAACCACTTTCACCTAATTACAGCTATTAGATTTAAATCAGAAATTCACTGAAGGAAGCTTGTGGTATGTATTTGGAGGAGATAAAATTTCATATCCAGCATGATCCCTAGGAACTTTATCTCTAGGAATTTATTCAGTCTGGGTGACAGTAGAAGACATGCTGTATAGCAGCCTGGCACACCAGCCTAAGTACTGTGAGAGAAAGCAGGCAGTGATGCAAATAGTTTACTGGCACTAAGGGTTTTTAAATAAAAGGATTATAAATATCTTGTTCACAACTCAAGAAACGTCTAGAGAGCATATTAATCCAAGCTCTTAAAAATTTAACTCCCACCCAGGTAATATCTAGGAGCTAAAAGATCCACAACATTGTATGTGAAAACATTTGAGGCATAACTCCTAAAAGAAATCAATCCAAATTCATATAACTAGAAATCTATTTATTGGGAAAAATTCTATTTTTATCAGGGTGTTATTTTGGCCTCTAAAGTTTCAGCCTTTTACTAAGAAGCAGCTGAAAGACTCTGTGAAAAACATTGACAAAAATTATTCCCTTCCAATGTTTCTTTGCTAAGCATCTCTTGCCAATTTGTCACTAGCTCTATTATTAGTCCTTAAGAACTAATTAATCTGCATGTTGGGACAGTCTGATGAGATGCACATTCCCTACAAGAGAGCTTACTTGCTTCAGCATTTGTCGGATTGGAGTCACAATGTCAACTGGTGGATGGGCAAAGGCCCACCAAGGTTTCAGGAATACTGCATTTCCAATGCCATCCCCTTGTTTAATGTGTTGTTTCCCTGTCTGGTTATGGCAGCTCCCAGGTATTACTAATGCCATATTCCTCTCAAACCCCATTACATATTGTTACAGCATGCTTCACCCTCAGGCATTCAAACAAGCTGAAACTTCCAGTATGATTTATACAACAATTTCCTGCGGAAAACGTAACCAGTCTTGTAGAACAGAACACTTAGGTAGTGCCAGCTCAAACTGCCAATGCTTCTATTAAACTACAAGCAGCTTCTTAATGATAACAATTTTGAGTGAAATGAAACTACTGAGATCAAATGTTCTGAACTAGTAACTGTCATTATCATTTACAGCTTAGTCCAGCTTCTGGGATAACAGCCAACTGCATAGATCCTCCCTGGTTAATGATTAACAGTGTTTTTTTCTAGTGTGGAAAAATTCCTCAATGACAGCAGTGCAAATCAAGCAACAGACTTTACTGCATCTTCATTTGCCTGACAGCAGCACAAAGCTGGCAAAGGCTGTCTGTAGGAGATTAAACCTACACAGGGTCATTAAATAAAGGTTTGAGAAAGGAGTGATGAGATAAGGAAATTCAGTCAACGTACAGTGGATGAACTTCAGCTCATACCAGATCAAAGCCTGGATCCTGGTGCCAAAGTTAATGCCTGCTGTGCATGTTAAGTAGGCATGATAATATAACAGTTTAAAAAAAAACCAACATGTAAAAACCATGCTTGAAAACCTGAGTACACATTGCTATAAGAATCTGGCCTTCAAAGCTTTTCCACAGAGTAAAGAAGATATTCCTCCTCAGTAACTTCAAATCCTGTGTTAATGCTGATGACAATTTACAGCTGGATGAAAGTTCTCGATGTTTGTCTGAAGTCAGGTGAGCACTGGTCCCACAGAGCAGAGAGAACAAAGTGCTCTGTGGCTTAGTACAGATCACCTGTTCAAACCATGGCAGAGACAGGGATAAAACTGAACTGCCGGAAATCCTACATTTCCTCCTTTTATGATGTAAAGAGGTGGCTTTTGGTGGGGCAAAAAGGCAAAGAACAGAGTAAGGAATCCTTTACTACAGATAAAAATCATCTGGGGCCTTGTAAGTTATTCGGCATTTTCAAAAGGCTCACATACCAGGTGCCAGGATGGTATTCTGGGAGCAGATATTCAGAAATATTGACCTCCCATGGCTTCACAGCAAAATCCCTGCAAACTGTAGTTACCCAACATCTCCAGTTGCTCACTGGCAATCATTTTCAATGTGGCCATTGCTTTGGTTCCTAGGTGTTCCATTTTCACAGCTGCTAAGCAGATGAAAGTGTAAATCATGAGACTCTAGGGCTTCCTTGACTTTACATTCTGGAATGCATTCAATTGGGCACAAATGTGGAGATAGACAAAACCAAATTAAAATATGACTCTATCTGAACATTGACGAGTTGGTATTTCTTTCATGTATCTGCTTAAGATTTCAAATGGACACAGTGAAAACATGTTTTCCTATCTTTTTGCAATAGTAAGAAGCTAGTTCAATTTACCACTGGCATATAGGACTGGCAATCTGCTATTAAGACACTTCCTGTGCTTTGCATGCTCTGTATTAGATTACCCAGTGAAGCTGCACAGCCCTGGTGCCCTTTGGCTGCACACAGCCCAAGGCCATCACTTAAGACAACCATTACAGCTGAAGACTCAGAAGAGAAGAAAATGAGAGGCTGGGAATAGAGCTAGAGATTAATTCAGAAAGATGTAAGAAAGCATTGGTTCAGTAAATGAATAGGTAAAGTGTCCAAGGCTCTTATGGCACAATTGAACTCATTGAACAGGAACTGATTTTTTTTGTGGTGAGAAATCAGCTATGGGAATTGCACTTTTGTCCCATGTCACAAAGTCTGTCACAAGCTGGCAGGCACTGGCCACTGCCAGAGTGCTTGTATAGGTTCTGTCCCCAGTCAGACTTTGGTGTACCTATTGTGGCATTAAACCTCAATGAATCCCATTCCTAAAGTCAAATAACTCTCTCTTTAGAATGCAACATTTACATAGTATTTTAAAAATTAGAATAACTTCCTCAAAACAAGAAGTTCAGTATTACAAATAGGTGCAGTGCATACATGAAAAATAGGACTAACAATGTCCTAAAAGAACAAAATACCTTTACAGGTAAAAAGAACAGTAAACCACAGTAAGGCAAAGGTATCAAATCTTCCATATAGATTGGTTTGGATAAAAGTGGTCTCACGACCCTGTTACTTTCTTTTCCTGCAGCTGTTAACTTTGGTTGAAACAGAAACTAAACTAGAGAACCTACACATTCCCTTCTCAATTCTGAGATTTTTTTCCATTACATTCTCATTTTCCAATATAGCTTCAAAGACATGTTGCTGAACCATGAGAAACATCAGATTCTTCAGAGGATTCTAATATTTTCTTTCCATATATTTCCATCTAAGAAATGGTTTTCATTGTACTGTTAGCCCCATAGAAGCTGCTATTCATATAGAAACTGCCTGGTCAGAGGCTCTAAACCAGTGTTTTGGTTAACAGGTGGAAGGAGATCCTTTTTCAGGTCATCAGGAGCCCTTAGGCCTGAGGACTTCAGAGATGAATCCCATGACCCAGCCAAACTCCTGAACCTGAATGGAAGGGGAAGTTACGATTCTCTTGAAGCCAGGGGTGCAAAGCATCTGCCTTAAATATACACATTGCCATCTTACACATGGAGGAGATATCTTGTCACAAACACAGATCCAAGTACATGTGTTTAAACTGAGCAGCTGGATGCTCAGTCTTCCAATACTTGGTAGCCTCATCCTTTGATTTTATTGGTACTCTCCACTTCTCACTTCATCCCTCTTTTTACTCATCAACTTGCCCAGCACTCAGTGATTCGCACTTATTTCCTCATCTTTCCAAAACATCACAAAACTGGAAAAGAAGAATAATTGTGACAGTCATTCCAATGGCCACACTGGCAAACATTACTCTCTGTACCTTTCTCAGGAAATTACTGGAGTGCACAGCATCCTCAGCTTGGAACTCTCAGTCAGCAGTTTGCAAGCCTCTACAACACAGCAGTTAAAGGCAGTCATGGCACAGGAAACTTCTGAAACTGCAGCTTCTGCTGAATCTTCAGATCTGCCTTCAATTCTTCACATTTCATCACTGTTCTCTACCGGATTTGTAGGTGCAGCACAGCCTTTTCATTGATTAAAGGAGACCCTACCTGACCCCAGCAGCTTCTACATGGATAGCAGTATAAAGAAAATGTTTTCTTAGCTGGAAATATCTGTAAACAAAATACTAGAATACCTACTGAACTGAGCCTCACCATAATGATGATATGTATCTTGTTCTAAAAGGGTTTCTGTTGATACACTTGATTAGTCAAGGAATACCTGAAATTTATAAAAGACATTCACATTAACTTTGAGTGTCTCCTCTCCAGAAGCTGATGTTTCTCAAGGTTCACAGGAATCATGTGCTCCTGCTTTATTGTAGAATTGTTTTCATGTCTTTCCTCAGAAATTTCATTCATGAAAGAAATAATGTTCTATGCTCTGCATGACACTAAGAAGTTCTTCAAAAAACACTCTGACTTTCTCAGCAAAAAGATTAATCTGTTACCATGTATATTAAAAGCATATATACAATATTTGCACACATTCCTATGTAGACAGCGGGGATCATTGCTACAGGCTTAAAAAAATATTAATTTGAGCTCATAATAGATCAAAATATTTTCCTTAACCTCCACCAACTGGGGTGGAGGGGCAGGGAAGGTGATACCTAAAAGCCATTGAGCTCTTAGTCTTCAGTTAGGAGAGAACTGGAATATGCCCTAGAAAAGTAAACTGAGCTAGGTAAGAAGTCATCCTCTAGTCAGTTCTCTAGTAAAACACTTATGTCTGGCACTTCTTGTGTTATACTGCACAGTGATATCCTAAAAAATACCGGGAAGTATGCAAGATGCTCTCTTTTTCTTAAAATAATACCTGAGAAAGTCCGGTGCCTTGGAAATCATGTTTTCAAAATCTGCAAATCCTAATTTCCCATCACCATCCATGTCAGCTTCTTCTATCACTTTCTCACAAACCAGAGTGATTTCTTCTGCTGTCAGCTCTTCCCGGGTCAGCTTATTGAGGGTTTTCTCCAAGTCTTCTTTACAAATGAAGTTATCTGTGTTAAAATCTAAACGACAGAAGAACCGAAGTTCACCAAGTGTCCCACTCGTTTACTCCAAACACAAAAGCACCCCAAAGCACCCCCCTACAGTACCGTAGATCTTAAAGGCATAGATCGCTTTGAGCTCTCGGGGAGCCATTTCACTGAGCACGGAGAACATATCCACAAAGTCATTGAAGCTCAGGCTCCCCTCTCCATCTTCTGAGAAAGACTCCACAATCCTTTCTTTGAAGGGATTTTCCTGTGAAAGACATAGATAGATTGGTATTTGGGAGATAAAAAACCCGCAGACTCCCTGATAACGGATATTAAATTTCATGGTTGGCTCTTTGAAGACAATTTTTCTTTTTTTCCCCCAAAATGCATCCAGAAATTTACATTTGTGTACTTGAGCAGGAAGTTTCAGCAGTACTTGCTGCTGAACAGTACCACTTCTGGCCTTTATTTTCACTCTGATACACGTCAATGTCCAGCCTGGGAGAGATCATTTCTAGCACCCTAGAATAAGACAATATTCTAAAACCATAAACATAAGAAAAGCTGCTTTATTTCTCTGAAATACAAAACAAATGTTTTTATAGTAAAAACCCAACATCTTTCTCACAGCTATATAAAACCCCAACACAAATTTATAACTATATAAAACTTGGAAAATCAATCCAATTCCATTGAATATGAACAGTACACAAAGATCACCTAGGCTGCGAGCAGTATCTCATCAAAGCCGTGCTAAAGATCTTCTCTGAAGCCAAGACATCGATTAACATATTGATCTATAAATGTAAACAGCTGTGGTGGTGGCATATTAAGTTCATTATTCTTAATACGCATGCAGAATTTGTTTGGCTTTAAAAGAAGCAGTATTGTGAAAGCTCAGAAGCTCAATCATATGTCCATGTAGTATCTTTTTCCTGTAAGTTTAATTATGTAATAAGTATTTATAAACCACACAATTATTTTAAATTAAATTTCAAATAACAGCTATATTTGACAGATGAAGGACCAGAAAGTGTTATTTTCTAGTTTACTTGAATACTTTGTTGATAATTCACACATAGAACAGAAGCATCTATAGAATACCTTTTTGGCATAACTGTGAAGACTAAAAAAATAAATAACCAGGAACAAGGCTGTTTCAATGGACAGGCAAAGCAGGGACCACAGAGCCTTAGGCTCAAATGACAGCCCATTAAAGTAGTCAATGCTAAATACAAATTTTCCTGCAGGGTTTGATGACTGAAGGAATTCCACAATAGGGAACAAGCCTACAGATTTCAAAGGGTAGAAGATTAATGAGCTCACTGTTCAGAAGAAGACAAAACCAGGCCAGAAAAAATTAAATCAAATAGAAAAGAGGGATTCCTGAAAAGACAGCAACCTCAAAAAGCAGCAGGGTCACATCTCTCCAGAGTCTTAAAATGAAAACCAACACCCCAAAGCCAGGCAGATGGCTGAGAGAATCTCATTGTAAAAGGATATGTACTGATGGCTCATGTCTCGTGAAGGATGTGTAGGTACAGCAGGTATGCATCTGTGGGTACTGCTCAGGTTAAAGTACCTCACTTAAACACCTGAAAACGTGCCTGGAAATGTTTGTGGAATACACATTTACCTGTTTGTGGGATACACACACAGAGACATGCAGGGAAGCACAATCGGCTCTATTGTTTCAAACTGCCAGTTTATAAATAAGCCAAAGTAAGATTCATTTGGGTTGAAATATATGAAAAGGCCCCCTTTCTTCCTAAAAGCACACCAAAAGATGGTGTATGTGTTAAATGTTTAATACTTGACAATGCCAACCATCAGAATGGACATCAAAAGACGTTAGAAATTTATTTTTAATTTCTAAAGCACTGTATAGTAGGCTCTGGAACAAACCTGATCAGAGCTAAGTGTCATGGTAACAGTAGTAAACTGACATCTTAGAGGGAGCATTGGGTAACAAACCAGGAGCACGCAGATGCAAATATCCCTATCAGCAGGGAATATCAAAGCTGGGACTTTGTGTGTTAGAAAGGCTAGGGCAGGATCTCACTGGCTCAATAAGCATATGGCAGTGGCATAAGATGAGTTTTTTATTTGGCATGTCAGAGATCTTGAAAATCCAGAAGAATTAAGAGTGAATTAAATGGACCTAAGCATACTTCTTAAGTAACTCTTTGCCAAATGGATCTCTAAAACCAAAATGAAAAATAAAATCTTTCCTCATATTGATTTCTTTCCTTTAACTTTCTCATATTATGTGTCTTCAGGCAGTATATCTTTGGCTTACACAATGGAAAGTATTAGCTTACCTTCACAGATACTTTTCACATCCTTTCTGTAATTTCATTACCTCTACTCTAAAGAGCACAGATTAGGGTTCCATCATATTTAAAGGAAGAGCCATGGGGGAAGGGAATAAAGGGGAAAATGATACTGTTCTTTCCTAGATTGCTTTCCCTTAAGCACTAATTTTTGAAAAAAGAATCCTTTTAAAACTAGAAACTTGCCTTGTTAAAAAGCTTTTTCTGTACTCACAATAAAAACTAAAGGGGAGACAGGAACAATAAAGAATTGCCACAACTGAAAAAAACCGCTGCTGTTTTGCAGACTGATGTTGTTGGTAGTGGCTTGAGAGAATCCTAAATGTGCCATCCATCTTTGTAAGGATCACTTCTTCTACTCAGATAATTGTTTCTATGCGTTTTTTAACCTCCCACAGCTTCTATTCCAACACACAGACCTATAACACCTTACAATAAAACATAACCATTAGTTTTCTAACAAAGTATTACACAGTTTATTCCTGAGATTGCAGCTGAATCTTACCAAGTCACCTGTTATATTCCCCTGTCCTCTGGCTTCCATCACAGACTCTAGGAAAGCACCGTGGGGGCCTTTTGCCTTATCTGTTTTGTAGTTTGAGGAATTCATTTCAAGCCGCCAGTCCTATTCCCACAAGCTGACTGCATTTTGGAAATAAGGGGTTGCAAGAGAAGTTCAAAGATAGGTCAAGATAATAAAGTTGGAAACAGTAGAGAGTCGTTACAAAACGCTTCTTAATTTTCATATCCACAGAAACACAATAGTAATTTTCCCTTTTGTATTTGAATATAAGTCTCCACTGACTTTAGAGAATATATTTAAAAGCACAAAGCAGTCTGTTTTGCAGACTATTGCAAGTCAGAATCCCTTTGGATGCTTTAATTGGGACTTTTTCAGAAACAATAAAAAGCTAACCTTTCTCAAATTTCAGGAGTTATTTTAAAAAAAAAGAAATTAACAGCTATCAGACAAACATTAACATAAAAGTGGCTAAATTGTTCATTCACCATAGGAAAGGCTGGTGCTTTAGAAGGAAAGCATAATGAGTGCAACAGCAAATTGTCCCTGGAGCAGATAAAAGCAAGTTTCTGTGTAGGGCTTTTTTAATTCATTTTCTTCTTCTCAAAAGCAATAATTTGGATTTTATGTGTCTATGATTATATTAATGTTATCAAACTACTCTGCAGTGCCTGCAGGACACTGTGTAAGAAATTCCTGCAGAAACCAAGGCTAAGATACTGCTAAATTGATATGTTTAGGTCTTAATAGAAAAGACCATTTCATTCAGTTAGAAAGCAGAACCATAAGTTCAGCAATGACTCTTTATGGAAGCCAAATAGCCAACGATTCTGGCTCTATACAGAATTACTTAAATATTACAGACCTTAACAGTACATGATGGGAAGACAAGGCATTGTGACAAGAACTGATTCATAACTGTGACGGGGAACTGCACAGACAATGCTGCAGACCATCAGGGAGGTGCAGGGCTGGGCTTCGACCGAGAGAAAGCAGCCCTCACTTAGGACACTTGGAGCACACTCAGTTGAGACACTCAGACAAAAAGGGACTTCAGAGAAGCAAGGAGGGTGGTCTGAAGGGAGTAAAACATCCCATCATAACTAGAAACAACTAACAGAACGCAGCAAGGATGTTGTGAGGAGCTGCAGGCAAAGACTGGCCAGAGTAGGGCTGGAGCTTGGGAAGAATATCACCCTGCTCTCTCAGGTGTCATTGCCCATTACATGGAAAGCTTTGAACCTGAAGACTTGCTGAAATCACTTCTAATATCTCATCCTCTTAACACTGTAGAAAGTATTTTTATTTAGAAGCAACTTGTATGCATTCATGTTTAAACGTACTAAAAATGGAGTGCTAACATCGGCTCTGAAATGTGCAATGGTTTCGCCGTTCCCTGTGTGTCCTGCCTGGCTCCTGAGGGATTCCTGTGCCTGCTCCCCCTCCCGTTTCAGAGGGGATTTATGAACTACCTCACTCCCCACTGCAGCTAACGACAAGGCCTTCGAGGATCAAAGAAGTTCTTGTGTGAGCCAAAATCCAGAAAGCAACAGACTGTAAAGTGAGAGAAACAAAATCGGTTCCCCTCCAGGAGCCCTCTGATGATGGACTCCTGAGAGAAGGATTGCTCTGCACTGCAACACCCCGGAGAGCCCACACTCCAGGGGAAGAGTCGGAGACTTTGGGCTATGGGCATGGACACCCCCACTGCTACCAGTCACAGGGGCCTCCCTCACCAGCTTACGTTCCCACAGGCAGCGCTGTGGAAATGACTGGGAAAATGTGAGTGAAATCAGTGTTAATTTGAAAAAATATCACTTTTGCTTTCTCCCTGGTCCCACACTGAGCAGTCCAGATCATGGCTACAGTTTTGCAATATTAATTACTGCAATCTCACAGGTGTCCAGATGCCCCAAAGTTAATTTATTAGACTGGTGCCTGTGTAACCAAGATCGTCAAAATTAGAGAACAGAGACTGCAATGAAACTGATGGAGTAAAGTAGCTCTGTTCACTTCAGTGTAATGGTAGACCTAATCAACTTAAAGTACCTTTCCCTTCTTTATTTATTTATTTCTTGTCCTGACTTTCAACTTTTAAGAATCAGAAGTTAGTGAATAATTCATTATCAATTAAAGTGAATGACCATCAGCATTTCTTTTCCTTGAAACACAAAAATCCTGGCTCAAAACATTAATGCATGAGGTAAAGATCTTTCTTTATTGTAGCAGAATCTAATTTAGAAAAGTGCATTATTGATTCTATCCGTTTGTCAGAACCTGTAGTGGTATTGAGCTCAACATTGCCAGTAACTAGAAATGTAATGTGTATATGAAAAAAGCCAGGTGCATTGAAATTAGCACTAATATTATTAGAATTCAATAGACATTTAGGTCATTTATTTCTATTTTAAGATGTAAATGTTGGCTTTGTCTTCACCTTGATGAAAATTTACCGAAGAAAGAAAACACCATAATGATTTGTTAGACAGTCTGGTCAAGTTGCAAAGGTTAAAGATTTTTTTCTTAGTGTATGAGCTGGAGTTAGGTTGCTTCAAAACTGAACTCTTGGTGAAAGACTCTCTCCCCCTCACCCCCATCTGCACAGGTGACCACAAGATGCTTCACAACCAAGATGGACCCCAGTTTATAAAAAAGATCCCAGGCATTTTAATACCTTTTAGTGTCAATGCTTTGAAAGAGTTATGGAATAAGACCTAGTCTCCTCTTGCTGTTATTTTACTGGAAACAAGCTCAATAGCTATTGAAAGCACTTTTCTCTGTGAGCTGCTAGAATTCCTGAAATAAAATGAGTGATTTGACACCAATATTTCTAAGGTTATTCTACAGACTTATGAGACCTGAGAGAGAACTTGTATATAATTGAACACTGAATTTGTCCTGTTATTTTCACAAAGTCAAGTTCCATTACCCTGGAGACATCTTCTAAAGCAGGGTCAGAAAGCCTCATAGACTTGTGGTGTAAGAAGATAGATTATGATCCACCTTTATATATGGAAGTCTCTTAGGAAGTCTATCATTACCACCTATGTTTTCTAAGCTAGCCAGAAATGCTCCTGTACCGCAATCTCAATATGATCCAGTATAAAATTTCTGGTTTGCATGTCAGCTTAAGCACCAGGCCTTCCATCTCTAATGTTCTCATGGAATGAGCTGTTCCTTAAGTGTTCAATCCTGTATCACTGAAGCCAAAAAGACTCTGTGAGATAATAATTTCTCACTTTCTTTTCTAAACTTAGCCCTCATTTGTCACAAAGCAACTCTCAGCCATCTGGCAGTTAAACCCTGAGGAGTCACAGAACTGTGTCTAAGGATTTCATATTGCGCTATCAAAATCCCAGCGATGATAACATAAACCCTAAGGAATACTGATGTCATTAGAAAAAGCACAAATATGTTTTGCTGAAGAAGCCCATGATTACAGTGAAAAAGAATTCTAAATTATTTCTCAGTTTCTTCAGAAATAAAAACTGTCCATAGGCATCTGATAAATCAGAGTCTGAAGAATAACTGAAGGATAAAAATTTTCCAAGGTCTTCTATTGAATTAAATGCTCATATGTGTTTAATGTTTCCATTTATATAAAATTTTATTTCCTGCTCATTTCCTTTAACATCCACCCCAACAATCTCTGCAAGAAAGACATTCACCTGAATATTTTCCAGTTTCTGGGGTTGGTTTTGCCCTTGAACAGTAACAGGAAGGGGAAGACCTCAGCACGCCACAGTGCTTCTGGATATCAAACTTGGCAACAAGTCTGTCAGACGAGCTACAGAAGCTAAGATACAGTTTGAAAGCAGTCAGAAGTGATACCTTTAGCTCAGGCATGTTTATTATAAGCTGCATAGGTAGTTTAACATCTGGGTCCCTTGTATAGTCCATGGGCACAACGTTTGGTGCCATTTCATAGTATCGACCATGCAACCTGTAAACAAGCAGAAACAAACAGCCAATGACCAATTTTAAATAACCAATTCCATTCAGACAATAATCAGACACAAATTTGTCTTGCAGCTCTAACAATTGTTTTTAGTGCACAAGTCTGAGCCCACCAAATTCCCATCTTTTTGAAAAAAAGAGGGCTTTGATGCAGTATTCAGCATAACTGCTACCAACACCCCTGCTTTAATTGAGGTGTGTAACCGAGCAGTGTTTCACACTAGGTGTCTCTAACATTTAGGTACTGCCCAGGTATGTGCACAGAAGGCCTGAACCAAGGCATGCACAATAAAATGCAATGCTTATCATATGTGGAAGTTCAGTCTTACACCTAATTCATAAACTCCTTAGGGCAGAAAGTGATCCCTTTGTCATTGTCCCATGTATTAACACAGAGTATTCTGACCTCTCAGTAGGTCACATGTACCATTTGTATATATTAAAAAGCCGTATTTTGTGACTTATTTTCCTTTTAAGGAAAAATCCTGCCTGCTCACTAGGTATACTAACACTTACATATAGAGATTACCGTGTTTTATACAGCAGAACATAAAACAAGGCAGTAATAGAGGAAGCAGCGCCTCAGCAACCCCTTCACCTCTCCAGCTTTAGCTTCAGCAGCCCCTCAGTCAGCCCCACAACCAACTGAACTACTTCAGATTCCTGTGTGTAAATAACTCAAAAACTAGGAGAAAATAATCTACAGGCATCTGTTTTCTTATGATTATGATGTGCCACAAAGAACACATGAAATGAAAACAAGAAACACATTTTTTCTGCATCTTAGGAAACTGATGTCTTCCCGGTGCACAGCAATATTTTGTGCCATACCGGAAATTGGATATCCACTGATCTAAGCACATTTCAGCTGCTCACCACAACTCACCCTGACATTTCATAAATACTGTGTAATTCAAGATGCAATAGCCATTTCCCTCCTCAGCAACTGATTTCTCCATTGTAAACAGCAGCTACAAAGATGCCTCTAAATACAACAGAAAAAGCAGCTTAAAAGCACTTGAAAGAAAGCAAACCTTTCAAGTCAAATATCCATCTAAGGATTACCTTTTTTAAAAGCTAGAATACTGAAATGCTGTTCTAGTCTTCAAGAAAATTAAGCACTCATCATTGGCACAACTTGACTATTGTGGGCAACACTTCAAAATTCAGGAGCTGACAATCCCTGCTTATTTTAACTGCCAAGATTTGCCTCTCTGCTTTCTCTAATATTAGACTTGTCTCTTTATAATATGCAATATCAGTGAAAAGTAAACTTATAATTTCTTGCTGAGAAAATTCACCATCTTGTCCACAGAAATGACCATCTATTTATACTGCAGTTCAGCCATACCCTTCATTAGCTGAAAGAAGGATCTGTTTTCCAACTCTAGACTAGACTGCTACAATTCCCTGGAAGGCAGGTGCTGGACACAAACGTGCAGATAATTAACTGCAGATTTGAGGGAAGCTCTCATATCCTGTTTTCCTCCCAGCTAACTCTGCCACTAATTCACTGTAACCGGTCAAAGATGTAGATGTAAGAGCTTTCCACCTGAGTGGATTTTACACTAAAGCATCCAAATGAGTCTGTAGGAAGTGGCTTCGATCTAACTCCTGCAAACTAAATTACAGCAATAAAATACATCTTCCACATGCTTTTATCTGCAAGGATCCAGCAACTCTATTTGTAATAGCCTTACCACATGGCATGATTAGCATTTATGACAGTGAAAAAGGCCATAAGATTTTGCTACACCCCACATACAATATGTTGCACTTGCTCCATTATCCTTTATAACAAAAACCAACTAAAAAATAATAAAATCCAACCAACGAACCAAAAAAAAAAACCAGTAAAACCTTTTCTTACTGGAAGGACATTATGGGGAAAAGTTCTTTGGGGACATCACGCACTGTTTTGTAATAAACTGGATTGACAGTCTATCAAATGCTGGATTTTGTAGAAAACAGGTTGAAAAACCAGACATGCCTCAGTCTCTTAACAAGATTCCAAGGAAGCCACCTGTCACAAGGAACAAAATCCCTTTTGCAGGAGTTCCACCAATATTCCTGTTCAGTTGATAACTTGTTACATTCCGTGAGTACTTTTTGGCAAGGAAACAATGCATGTCTGATCAATTACTCTGTAACACGATGTAAAGCTCAGCAGACACTGCTGTTATTTACACCCATAATTCTCCTGCCTTTATGCAATATCTCACTACACCTTGTAGTGTTGTGCACTATGAGAAATCCTGTGAGTCAGACTCGGTAATCATTTCCCAAATGCTGCTCTCATTACTGACTGTTCTCTCACATCTCTCAATAACATTAATTACTAACTGCAAATAGAGAAGAAACAAAAAGAAACAAAGCTCTGGTAAAGGCTCTAATGTTTCTCCTGTTTTGTAGAAGCAGAAAGCTCTTCAGGTGACCTGAACACATCAGAGCAGTTGTGACCTAGAGGAAACTGGTATATGTTTATGCTTCGTTTACAACAGAGATTAAGGCTGTGATTCTGTATCAATTTAATCCTGTCTAAACCCAGATTGTTAATATGCCCCTGCAGAAATTAGAAGCCCACCACCCACTCATGTCCCTCGCATAAGCACTAACACCTACAAATGTATAGTGAGGTTCAAGGAACTGAATTGTTTGAAAATATAAAAGTTTTCACAGTCAGCTCTTTGATGTATCTGAAGCAGTTGCAACAGTAGTGCAAGAAAATGGGGGTTTATTTTTCTGTTAAATGAATCAATAAATGCAGAATAAGACTTACCCCTGTAGACAGCAGTAGTTTTAAAATTGACTCAGCTGCCCTTCAACCAGTGAAAACCAAAAAAGCTGTGTTCAGAAAAAACCCTCAACACAGTATTGTTCCCACAGCCTACTTTTGGTTGATGCTAATTTTCATTCTGCCAGCTGGGGTATTTAACATGGCAAAAAAGGTGGGTCAGAGTCTGCTCCCACTTCTCAAGGGTGAATCACCTGGGAGTCAGCATGGGCAACACTTCGTGGGTATTTGCTGGACACAGATGGACAGGGATGTCTCCAAACTTAGAACAGAGACTCCAGCTATACCTAAGGAGACCTGAAAAAAAAGAGATTTCTAAGCTCACACCCTGCAGCAACCATTTAAATTCACTACTGAGCTTTGGGAGGGAGTCAAGCTCTACCCAAGGTCACCAGTGGGTGTGTTAAACCAGAACAGCTCTTCCTTGGCTCGGTGTACATACATCTCCCCCATTAAATGTAGTGACAACAATTACAGCTGGCTGGGCTGCCTTTTCACCAGGAACTCTGCACTGAAGGAGCGCTGAAAACAGAAGATAAAGTCTTGCAATGGGCCATTGATTAGAAATAAGTAGAGGCTTTAAAGTGGCCTTCACAAACAAATAAACATTTCCCCAATTCTGGTCTCACCTTCACAGCAACAGTCACTTGATTTATGCTGTAAGAGGAAAACATTTTTGTTCAGTAATATATATCCTATTTACTCCTAAATAAAAGGGATGCATTCAAAGACTTGCACATTACAATCAAGACCATCTTGAAGAGTAAATTCTAGACTGTTCTGCATTTTTCTGAACATGCAGAACAGAAACAGCAGATGGCTTAACCAGAGCAATGAAAGCAGGCAGTGAGTGCCGCTGGACAGTCCCACAAGGGGTTCACAGGAGCTGCGGCCTGGTCTGACCACACACGGATTGTACAGGATGGAATAACCTGTGCCACCAGCAGGAGCAGAAGTGCTCAGCTGCTGTTCAGATGCACTTTTGGTTATTCACCACAATCAAAGCCATAGGCTCCTGTCCAGATACCAGAGATGAACAAAATAGCCAGAGAAGGACTTTCCATAATATACAGAGAAGAATTCACTCCTCCAGAGACCAGCAGGTGAACTGACAAGTCAACCCAAAGCCCTGGAAACAGAGAGGGCTGATTGCTCAGACCTTCCAAGCACCTGAAGACCGAGATGGCTGCAAGCGAAAGAAGCAACAGCATTGAATTGAAGATGGGATTGCATGGACAGAACGCACTGACGGGAATTGATTTACAGCCCTTGCTACAGAGGCTGTAGCCCTGTACCGATGCAAATCAGTGAACTGCACATGCTCTCCTGTCCTGCAGTGCTTTAATGGACAGCTGGGGAACAGGGCCAGGCAGACCACAATCCACAAGTCTGCCACACAGGGAGAAAAAGCTGCTACAGCTCAAAGAGGAGGAGGTTCTTTAATCTGGGGCTGAGCAGCTGAGGAATGAGGGGCCTTTGGTGCTGTCAGCAACAGATAAAGAATGTACTTTCAGGGTCTCAGATTTATGCCATACTTGAACAAACTGTTTCTGCAACAATAAATGCTAAACATTGCACATGGTAACTGAGGAATAAATCTCTGTGCTGCACCAATTCCTCAGTGAATTATTGCTTCCAAGGATTGCAAGAGGTTAGAACAATGTATTAGAGAAGGGGGTCTACCACGTGAAGCTGAAACAAAAACATCAGGAAACTTGATACAAGGAAATTCAGACAGAAACTGAAACCACAACTCACTAAATTGCCACAGTTCAACAAACAGATAAAGAACAAAGAACAGTGAGAAACACAAGCAGGAAGAATTGAAAGGTTAAGGAATTCTGTTACTGATATGCCTTGTCCCTTTTATGTTTTCCAGTTTAAGTTGTTTTCATTGTACCAATAAAATACAATAACTGGACAGAGAAATCAGATTTATAAAAATGCATCATAATAGGATGAGAAAAAGTGGATAGATGAGTCTTCTGCTAGTTTTTAGTTAACATGTAAAGTATTCATTCATCTCTGCAATACAAAATGAAGCAGCACAAATTAATTCAAGAGAATACTGGATAAAGATTCTCTCAAATCTGCAGTAAAATTAAAAAGAAACTGCAAGAAATGTTTCTTGACAGACAATTTATAATGCATTTATTCTAAATCTAGTTAGAGTTAGAAAGGCTTTGACTTTGAATCTATGTACTCTGCTGTTCCCAGAACTACATGACACATAGTATGTACAGATACAAGAAGTTTATGGTATTTTTCCATCCTTAAAGCACCACTCAAACCCCTGCTTACAGGCCTCTTTTCTGCTAGTGATGCAAAGAATCCCAGAATGACTGAGGTTGCAAGGAGCTCCTGGAGATGATCCGGTCCAACCCCTGCCCAGTGAGGGCACCTGGAGCAGGCTCCCCAGGACCACATCCTGATGGCTTTAGAATATCTCCAGGGGTGGAGATCCCACAAGCTCTCTGGGCAGCCTGCTCCAGCGCTCAGTCGCCCTCACGTGCCTCCCTGTGTTCAGCCAGACCCTCCTGTGTTTCTGTTTGCACCCACTGCCCCTTTCCCTGGCATGGGTCTCTGTCTCCTTTGCACCATCCAGATCTCGGCTCTCTCAGCATTTTCATATATGAAAGGCTCCCCAGTCCCTCACCCATCTCAGTAGCCCTTTGTCAGACCCCAGAGCAGCTCCTCATTTCTCCTGTACAGGGGAGCCCAGAACTGGACAGAGTACACCAGCACTCCAGACTCCATACAGATCAACACCGACGGGGATTCTGTCCTCTCACAAGCTTTAACAAAACAGGTACAATCTGACCAAAATACAATACAGGAAAAGTTTATGGACCAGAAATGCAGGAACTGCCTAGAAGCATCTTTTTCCCATTCATAGAGGCTACAGAAACATTTTTAACAACAAGAATAGTAATGTAATAAAGAAAATCAATAGTTGCTTCAGCATGTATGTTCTTTGTGTATGTATTTTCCTGTCTAAAATTCAGGAATATTCCCAAGGACATAGAGTTCCCCCCAACTTCATTCTTTCGGCTGACATTTTTTCCCCCCAAAGCTGACAATAGGGCAATTCCCCCTTCCTGCATACAAAACTTCAAACTCTTTAAAAGGAAAACAGGAGATGTGCTCTAACCCCTCCCTCTGTTTGTGTAGCAACTTGCTCCACGGGAAACTGCATCCCAGGCAGTTTGCTGCATTTACTCCCTTATAAGGAAGGTTTTCCAGACACTTGAAGGAAACCACTGCTTCATTCTCTGGCAGATTTCAGATTTAAAATCCAGGATTCAGCTGGTTGGCTAGAAAGGCTCCTCTCACTTCACCTTTTACCCACCGAAAAAAAGCCAAGAAACTGGCAGAGAAGAGAATGCAACAGAAGAACTAATTTTCTTCTACAAAAAGGTTCAAAGTTTGCTGACTTCCCGGCCAGTGTCCAGCTTGGTCATTTAATGCCATATTCCCCTGGTGATTGTCTAACTAGGTTAAGTCAGTCGCAAGTGATACAACCTGAATTTACAAGTTTTGTGCTTTTTGGTTTATGTCTAGGACAGACATCCAAGAACACCTGTATTCAAGTGCCTGGGTATTTGCCAAGCTGTACCAGTCTACAGGGAGAAGCAGAAACAGATGGACTGGCAAGCAGATAAGCATTATTGCTGGAGAAAAAGCTTGTCTGCCAGAAAATCAGATTTGCAAAACTGAGTAAGAGAAATAATGCCTTACAAGAGACAACCATTTGTTCCCATTTACAAGAGAGGCACGTTATACAAATAGATTCATTGCTATGACTGAAGTGGTTTTCCAACTTTTCTTCACATGACATTTTTTTCCTATTATTCCTCTTTTCTCTCTACAGGACATTTTCCAGTATAACAAATCTTTTTGAATTGTGATGCCCAAAACTGGACTGTCTATTCCTATTGAGATCCCAACACTGCTGACTGGAATTCTCACATTTTATAAACACTGCTGAGCCTAATGCATTGTAAAAATTAATTTCCCTTTTTTGCAAGAGCATTGTGATAGCAGTGCTGTTAAAATTATGCTCACTTTGCTTAAATCATTAACCCCACGGCCCCTTTTTTTTTGATACATTGCATTCTGCACTTGCAAATTTTTCTCAGTTCTTAGGATGTGTGTGAATCTCCTTTTGTTCACTTTGACTCTAGTAATTTCTCTAACATAGTGAGTATTGTTGAAAAAAGCTAATCTTGATCTTCATAGCATCTGCAGCTCTCTTCACCTCAATGTTTCTCACCATTCTCACCAATTTTCTGTGTTCAGGAGTACCTTGACCAAGAGGTCAGTGCACTTAGACAAGCAGAAAAGGACTAACACAAACCGGAATATGTAAAAGCCTTAACCAAAATAAAGATATGTTGCAGCTGCTTTTTTTCTCTGACTTACAAAGGCAGACACTCACAGGAAGATTTGCTTTTAACAAATCCACACTGGCTGCCTCTGAGCCTGTATTAAGTTCTAGGCACTTACAGACTGATTGTCTACCAGTGTGCTCTGGCACCTTTCCATGCAGCAAAGTTGTGTCCTGACACTACACACACTAGTCTCATTTCCACATCCTCCCGAAGAAAACTGGGACATGTTTTCAAAGCCCTAACACCACCAAAGCAATCAGTAACAGCTCTAAAAATTTGTCAGCTGTCCTATGGGTATTTTAGATAATGTTTTGACTGAGTGATAACAAATGTGTCTATAATACCCAACATTCTTTAACATGATCCTGCCATGGGCCCATGAGTGAATGCAGTTAGTTGTGATCAGGACTTCCCAAAATAACCATCTTTAATAAAGACTTAGGAGTGTGTTTAGGTTTTCTGGTGATAAACAGCTATCAAAGACCAACAGTGAGCTATGGTTTCTGTTTTTCTCTTTCACCAGGCACATTTGTCTCTGCTACAGTACTACTTTATATTTTTTCCTAGATTCATTTTCAGCATTTCGTGTTAATTTCTTCTTTACTTTAAATTCAGAAGTTCTACTACTTTCTAATAATTTGCAAACTATCCACACTCAGATTACTAATCAAAAGAATGTGTCCTCAACCCCTCTGACCACAGCCTGCATTTATGTTGACTTTGATGCTCACACCAAAGCCTTGCACACTAAAGCCTGTGTAAATCAATCTAACACCTTCCTGACAGGGAAATGCTAAGTCTTGCTCTCCTCTCCTTTTCTCATTTTCAGTTGCATTTGCTTGCTCTGGTTTTTATGCCAGCTTTGGCACTCATCTGATCCTCAGAGAGCTGATTCAGCTTATTAAACCAGCAGAAAATAGATTTACTGTTGTTTGGGGTTTTGATGGGCTACTTTCCCTGTTGGGACAGATAAAAACACTTAGCCCATTTCAGCTAATTGCAATCTCATGCTGGTTTGCATCAGTTTACATCCATCTAAATTGAAGCTGCCATATTAATCCCTTCATCCCTACCTACACAACAGCACCTCTTCCTCACTAACAGTCATTAACAGTCATGCAAATGGATGCTGAGCCAGACAGGGCTTGCCTTTTTTTTTTTTCCTTTTTGTAAGGTTGCTCCTCGCTGGATCATCTCACTGAACTCAGCAGCTGCACAAGGAATTCAGTTCAGCCTAAAGAGAATTGGACCTGCACTTCCTCCATCACCCCGTGAGCATCCTGCAGTGCATAAATAAGTACCCAGCAGTACTTGGCTGCCCCTTCACTGAGCCAGAGAGATGCTAAATCTGTGGGTGCTAATTAACCAGGGGGTCAGAACCCATTTTATTCCTGCTCGGTAAAACTTCACCTCAGACATGCAGAAACACCTCTGGATTCTACACTGACTGCAGGACGTGCCCTCACTGGTATCACTCAGCAGAAAAACAGCAAATCCCTTTTATACAAATCACTGGCTCAACCCTAAAAAAGTCTATGATATTCACCTTAAGCTGATCACCATCAGCCTCCTTATGACAATTACACATTATAAGTGTATCTTAAGTCCAGTCCCGTTCTCATTCATTCCTGCAGAATAACTGGCTTTATCTGGTTTCCTCACAAATCACATAAAAAGATTTAGCCCCTTCCACATGGTTCATAAAGGAGAAATTTGAAACAATTTACTTACCGAAGGATTTCCTTCCGAGTGAAGAATGTGCAATCCTGTTAAAAAAACAAAATGTGTCATTGTACTACAGAAATATTGAAAACAACTGCAAAGAATTATTTTTCAACCTTTTGGAAGGAAACTCAGATCTGACAGAGAAACATTAATGATGCTGTTAGGGTGCTATCTACTTTTGACTCAGAAAGCAATACACCATAAATAACAGAAATATTCCAAGGACAGGCCTATCAGTAAAAATAAAGATATTGCTAATGTGATAGTTCAGGAGGTAAAAAAAAAAAAAGGTTGCTGAGATACTTCTCCAATGCAGAATGACCAGACCAGAAACAAAATTCAATCCAAAAAATAAGGTATATGCCAAAAGTATTCAATAAATGTATAAGGAAAACTATAAACAACAAACAGATGACAAAAATTGTCTTCTAGCTTGAAGTATCCCCCTACTGGAGACAACTGGTTTCACAATAAAATTACATGGTTATTTATTAGTTATTAACTCTTTTTGCTAGCAATCAGTTTGCACTGTGGTCACTTTGGTGAAGGCTGCAAACTCCTCTGTTTTAGGAGCATGGATAAACAGACAGCGCCTGCTCTGAACAGCAGCAAACTACTCAGCATTCCCTGGGCTGTCACAGAATTAGAAATCTCTTACTAAAATGCAAAGTAGAGCCTGCTGAACATGAGAGAAGAGCATACAAGCATTCACTTGCATTCTAAATGGCTCTGTGATGTGACTGAATTTACATTGGTTTAATCCACTTAATGAACACCTGTGTTATATTAGAATTCAAAAATTTCACCAAAGAACCAGAATATGAGCAGTGGAAGAGTTTGCATTTCATGCATTTCAACATCAGTCACAAAAAAAGTTATGATTTCAGGCTCTGTGAGGAAACATAATAATCACTCCCACCCCATTAAAAAATAATCCCCTAATGTCCATTATTTTACCTAGTATGTATTTAATGGAAATTCTGCCCTGCATCCAAGACTAGGAACACTAGTGGCAATGAAATATTTGATAATCAGTTGAGAACATCATTCCCCAATTCAGAGAATATGTAACTTGACCTTAGAGCCACCTCCATGAGGGTGTCTTTCTAGGGAACAACCACCAACAGAGAAAATTCTTCCCAATTATCCACCTATCTCACAGGCCTGTGTGATGTGGCAAGACATTTGACTGACAACTCAGCTCTTTGTAGTTTTTCTCCTTTAATATAAAGATAGTTCCAAGATATCATCTTTGAAAACCAGCTAGTGTCAAGATAACACTATCAGACTTGGTAACTCATGCCTAAAGAGTACCTACAACTAGTTTAACTCCCCCAGTCCTGCTCTCCAGTCAACCAGTGAAAAAGTCTTTCTTTCCCAAGCTGAGACTCATTCTGGCTAAATGCCTGCTTCTTCCAAGGAGGGGAGAAGCAGAAGATCCCAGCTGGCTGAAGCAGCCAAGCGGCCTGGCTCGGGTGTCCAGGAACGCGATCAGCCCCGCAGGGTATCAATTATTGAGCTGGCTTGCTCTCCTCCATACCAAGTGGCCGGAGCAGCAGCTCTTCCTTCCGTGGATTGTGCAGTTATGAGGCCCAGGAGGAAGCACCTTGGGAGCTGCTGACACCGATGTCAATTGTCTGGAACTGCACAAAGTGATATCGGAGCCAGCTGGTCAAGTCTGCCTTAATTCCACACAATCAACACAGTCAAACTGTCACTTAAGGATGCTTCATTTACTAAGAAAGGGCAGGTGTAGGCTCACAAATAATTGTAATGCGTTCAGCAGTAATCATCTGTAATTGGGCTGGAGAAAACAGCAGCCACTTAACTAGAAAGCTGACAGGGAAGTGAAATACGACTGGAGACAAAGATTAAAAAGAAAAGTTAGCCTTTACCTTGCAGATGTCCTGCAAAAATGCTATTGGAAGACAAATTAGGAGGTCAGATAATAAACTATTTTTGCTGACAGTCCACACATTTTTTTGTATTTCATTTCAAGCCGAGGTGCTTCATGACACTGACAACACTACCGCATACCTGTTTTTTAATAAACAAAATTTTTACTAATATAATCTAAACCTTACTAATATTGAAAGCCTTTATAGCACAAGTAGTTGCAACTATCTGCCTGACCACTGTTACTGACAGCAGTATTCCAATTATGCCTGCCAATTGCATGGAATTGTCAGGGATGAGGGGTGTGAAAAAAAATTTAAGAATGGTCTCACTCTTAAGAGAGATCTTAAAGCTATTCAGGGTCAAAGCACCATAAACACATTATGACCTGGCCTATACTTCTGATCCAGCCAGATGATGCCACTTATGAAACGATTTACCATTAAAAAGCCTATCTGGCATCAAATGGCAAATGCAAAACCACAGCTCCAAGCGACCTCTGACAGGGAAGTCCCACCATTCCTCTTGCTTCTCCCACCTTCTTATTTCTGCCTTTTCCTTCGTGCAGACTTCACCTTGAGAGGTAAAATAATTGCTTCAGAGAAATCTGAAGAAAGAAACTAAAGGAAGGAATTAATGTGTTTGTAAATGAACCTAGCAATAATGGATGCATTTCCAGCTTGGACCATTTCCTTTTAGTGGCTTAGAATAATATAGTGTTGGCAGCGCTGGTTCAAGAGATGAAGATAAAATAAGTATCTATTGATGCCAGGAAAGGGGTGCAGAACTGACCTTTTTCTCCTTTTTTTGAAAGCACAGCACTAAGCTGGATTCAAATCATGATGGAAAAAAGGTCTAAATAACATAATTACATTTTATAGTTGCTGGAATTCAGCAATTTAATTCCAATTTAATTAAAGACTTTTGGCCAAAGAAACACGGAGGTGAATCATCCAATTGTCTTCTGGCTACTTCTTTCATACAGAAAACACCCAATGAAGGACAATAAACAGTAAATGAACATGTTAAATTCACTCTCTCATAAGGAAAGGTGAAGTGAGCTCTGGAAAGCATTTGTCATTTATGCACATGATAACTGATTTTCATTCAAACCAGAGGTATCATGGAACACATCTGCTATTTTGTGGACTGTATTTGAGTTAACTGTGAACATAAAAAGCAACCTGTCTGTTCTGTTGGGACACTAAAGCCATTGGGAGTCGCGCTAGAAAAGCACAAACTAAATACTGAACAAATAAACATTACCAGAGTTTTCATAATTCTTACCAGTTCAACATTTCTGGCAAGAATTGATTGGAGAATCATTGCCTTTATTTCTAGTGCTATACAGCAATCTGAAAGAGTTCTGCTAAGAGCAGGCCCGTGGGGGTTTTAGCTTGTTTGGAACAGGGGCTTTGCCTTGACAGGTCACCTATTCCAGCCCCTGAGAACATACATGCTCCTTTTCCAAGATCAACTATCCCCATCAGTCTATCCTTGCATTCTTAATAATCAAGTTAATGAGAAGTCCAACATGATCCCATGATGTTTTTTGGAGGTAAGACACCACTAAAACAAATCTGCAATTATCTTAACATCTCATACCAAAGCCAATAATATCAAGCAAACAGAAAATAAATTTCCCATTGATTTCCATGAGATCATGACCTTGGATAATGGGACTTGATTCTCAAATTTAGCATTTAGATGGCTTAATTGCTTCTTAAAATACTTTGCAGAGAGAAGAGGCAGACAGCTGATATATTTAGGTTCCACAAGTAGCTTGGCTCATGGCTGGTATTGGGACTTTCTGCAAGTCACTGAGCATTGCTCATAAAGCACAGTTAACAGTCTCTGCTCTTAAAAGTTCTTTTTATACAAGAGCAGAACACACATGCTTTTGGTTTTATTCTTTTATTTCCCATGTCAGATGAATGCAGATTTAGGACAGAACAGACTGAAATAGGGTGGTCCCTCACCTTTGCTGCTAGTCTGCAGGACTTTACTGCAAACTCCTAGGTTGGTTCTGCCTCGTATTGAGTTCTACAGTGATTTGAACAAAACCCAGGGAGAGAGAACTGCTCTGCCAATGCTGCTGCTTAACAGCCTGCGGAGTGTCCGCACACAGCACACCAGGAGGTCTGGCTGCACCATCAGCCCACGAGTCAGCGGTTCTGGGGATGGATTGCCAGCTCCCGAGGGCAGCACACGGCTCGTGGATGGCAGCAGAGTCCAGTGAATGGGAGGTTACCGATCACCACCTCCAGAAACGAGTAGTGTGCATAAAGCACACTCTGAAATAAAGCTAATTTCATGGAGATACGCAAAACACTTCTCTCCAGATCAAATCAGGAGGTAATTAATAACAGAATGAAAGAACAGAAATACTCAAATATGCAGAGGTGCTGTGAAACAGTATTTCTTAAAGCTGTTAAATGCATATTTCTCTTCTAAGACAATACATATGTATTCTGCTTTTTATATGTGTAGTTACATAAGGTCAGGTTTATTCTGATCCTGCAACAGCTTCATTGGAAAGCTTTATAGATAAGAAAATAATGTAGATCAGTCTTACAAAATCACTGCAAATTAAAAAAAAAAACCCCAGTCTCAAACAAAAGCAAGCAAACTACAGATAATGCAGGCAATGTAAACCACATAGCTATCTCAGAGAGCAGCTCTTAAAAAATGCTAACTACTGGATGCTGCAGCACTTTAAAAGGTAATATTTCAAGCTAATTATTTCAGAGGTTTCATTTTTAAAATCACAAATGATGTTTTGTACTGTGCCAAAGTACAAAATGCATGTAGGAGCATTTAATCAAAACACGATTAAAATATCATCCTGTGAAGCAACCAAGAACCTGGTACCAGACAGAAGCAAATGAACTTCTATATAAGATCCATTATTAACCCTTTTCTGCTAATGTTTTACAAAGGCAATACTTTTGTTCTACGTTCCATACAACTAAGACTGGCAGAGTTGTGCAAGACTGAGTCAGCAAGATATTGATGTATTTTCATCACTGTGAGCGTATAGAGTTGAGTCAGTTAAAAATTATATTTGCATCAGAACACCAATTACAATTTTACCAAAATGTTCATTTTACTTGTCATCATATACACTTTACAACTACACCCAAATCAAACAGAGACACCCACTGAGTTTCAGAAGGAAAAAATCTGCAGCTGTAAGAAGCAGTTTATAATTCACACTGCAACAGGGGAGGAAAAACAAGTCAGACATTAGCAAGGACCGAAAATAAGCAAACTGCCAACAAAAGCAATTTTGCTCAATCTATGTATACACCAAATGATAACATGAAACTGGAATCTGATCAAAGGATAATTTCACAATAAACTTGCTCCCTTATTATGCTACTTTTACTTGCACAATAACAGCAATACTGTATCAAATGGAAACCACTTTTTATAGAACATCCTGGAGAACTGTGAATGCACTTTTCGTATTCTTGCAAAGGGTTAATCTTCCAAGATTCTTGATGAAGTCAAGCATGGCTTTTTATAAGATAGCTTAGTGAACCTACTTTACTTTACAAATGGTGTTTCTTAACAGATCATAACATAAATGGTTTCATCTGGCTTTGGGTAATTCTAATGAAATATAGTGGAATCACATTTTTACTTCAATTTTGATAAAGGGAAAAAAGTGAGCTTTGTAATAGAGCAATTCTTGTGTGAAAGAAGCAAGCCATTATTTCACAGTACTATATTGAATTGTGATATTGCCTATAAGACTGCCAGGGTAAACATAAGTTTGTTTTGAGACTGTATTAAATAATGTAGAGTAAATAATACCACTAATGAATAAATACAAATGGCTTGCAATAAAACCAGCAATATGTCCTATAATCTCTAGGTTCTAGAAGGGGGGAGGGGCAGAAGGAAAAAACCAAGCAAGAACCAAATTTGTACCAAATGAAGACCCCTTATTTGAGTAATCCCAGAAAAGGGCATGAGATTGACAGAACAGTGCAGAAGTTTGTCCAGAGCCCAAGCACAGTTCCTCTGCATTTCCTACTCAATACAATTGTTTTTCAGTTAGAAATATCCTGCATTGAGAGGAGTATATGGTTCTGATGTTGCTTTACTGCATACCTGTATTTTTCATTGCTTCAGGCACCTGTACACAGCATCACTCAAAACTCTCTAAAATTTCAGTTCATTTTCTTTTCTCAGTTTGAGACTTGACCTCCAAAATCTGTAGGCAACTTTTAAAACCTTAATTTTGAAATATTATTTTATTGCAATGAAATCCATCTTTCTTGCCTATCAATACATAACTTTTCCCTAGACAGACCTTGGCTAGATTTTGCATTTTATGTATAAAACCCCCTCAACAACCAACCAAAACTCTCACCCACAAAACCCCCCCAAAAACCACAACCAGAACTAGAAGGGTATAAAAATCATAAATGCCCAGTATAATTCCTTTTCTTACAAGGCCAGCATTTTAAATGAGGTGAATCTCTGTGAGGAAACCAGTGCTAGCAAAAGCCTAATTTGCAAAACACTTCACTAATCTTATGAAAACATAAAGAGCTTCCAATTAGAACACTATTATAATAACAGGTGATATGATCTTAACAGCAGGCGATACAACAAGGAGGAAAACTGCAAATCTCCTCTCTTTAATTTGCCTCTACCTACTTTGATCAAAAAAAAATCCCTGAAAATTTTAGTATTATCAAGTTCTATTACAGGTCTCTTTTACAAACAGTTTCAGCTGGCTACCCATCACCAGTCTTAATGAAGAGCATTTAAAACTCTTGTCCATTAAAACACTGAGGTCATCCTGTGGGTGACCAGATTTACAATTCTTTAATTTAAACATAAATGTTCTGCTAAAAAGTGGCTCTTCAATATGACAATTTACAGGCAAAAAGTATGCATACATAGGCTTTTCAGAAAGTTTATCTAAAACTTATTTGTTTCATTAATATCATACTAAGATTTATGTATGCTAGCTCTTCAAGCAGGTGATTTTTCTGCAGCTTAGTCTTCACTCTAAAGCCAAAGCCACTTGCATAGGTTTTACCATACTTTAAGCAGATGAGCTTCTCACTTTCCCATCTCATAGTGTCTGCTATGGAACGAGCAGGTAAAATATAATGAATTTTAAAAATTAAAATTAAAATTTTCCTCCTGAAACTGTATTTAGGTGCTATAAGCTCAAAGCAATTTGTGCTAAAGACAGAAATGGTAGAAGTTACAACCAGATAATACAATGTCCAGAAATACACTTGAATAAAGAAATTATAAGTCCAACCATGAGGTGAGTGAGGTTTTGAACAGTTTTCCAACAGGAACTGGAAGTATAAAACCAAAAACAAACAGCTAAGGCATATTTTACAAAAAGGCATATTTTACAAAAAGGATTGACCCTTTTGCTTCTGCACGTTGATACTATGAACACACTGGAGTATTATTGTAAAGAGCACAGTACTAACTCATAGAGACACAAATTCACAAGAAACTGCTTTGGGGGAAAAAAAAATGAACCCATGATCCGTTTATTAAAGCAATTTATGTGTAGATCCCCTCATGTACACTGGGGTACAGGTGTTCACAACAGACTGTTGCAAAGTGGACTGTGGTACAGTTTTACTTTGGCCCAGGTTTAGAGGCCCTGGTAACTCAGCTGCTGGCTCAAGACATAAAAACTTGCATTAAAAAAATTATGGAAACATTGCCTCATTCTTCCCTTTTCTGTTCTGAAGAAATTCCACAAATGAGAAAAAGGCAGGTAAGATGGCAAACCCCAAGGCAAACAGCTCCACTTGTATTATACAAACTGCCTTCTCCTACAGGATGCAGTGGAGAGGCAAGAGCTCTCTATGTGGGTGGCTCCAGCAGTCAGCCCAGGATCTTTTTGCTTAAAAGCCCTAAGAGGTATGGAAAACCAATGGATCGGATGCAAATCACCATCAAAATTACATCTTTTTCTGATTCTTTACAGCATGAGACTAAAGTTCCTTCCTGACAAATTCTGCAGGTCAGTTATTGTCCTGAAACTTACTGTTTTATGGTACTTACCACATATAACAAGGGCAATTACTAGTCAAAAATTATCTATCTCTGCACTAATGAACTACAAGTCTGCCTGTAACAGAGAAATCCCAAAGGCGACTCAATCCACTGGGCCCAACTCCTGCCAGGCTTCGAGATCAATTACCCAGCATTATGAAAGGCAGGGGCTGCAAAAGCCATTAGACAGAGGCAATTTCTACATGAAGAGCACTGAATTAGGGATGACATTTCAGCTCTTGCATTTGCCAGTTTATGTCAAGAAGATAACATTAATTACATTTGGATTTTGTTTTGTTTCACTGCAGTTGTGCTCTGTTCTGTGTTCACTTTTATTGTTAATAGGAAGACAGACACTGGTGCTTTACAGATCTTTGATTTCTCTCTCACCAATCCAACAGGGATGTGAAAAAGCTTTTTTTGGATCCTGGACTGCTAAGTCTAAGACCATTATCTTAGATTAATACATTACAGATTGCTAGTGAGAAGTACGACAAAGTGGAAATTAAAGAAGGTCCATTGTCACATTTCCTACAATGACAAAAAAAAACCAACAACAACTAGGCATTTATAAAAGCATTTAATTTATGCCTTATTTTCAGCATGGGATAATGGTTCAAAGCATTTTAGAATATACACCTGCCGTCACTCTGTAGCTCACTATTTACACCTGTGACAAAACCATGTTAGCAGTAACATGAAATAAAATTAGTAACTAAAATAATAGTTTCTACTTCAATGGCTTTAATCAAAGACCAAAAAGGTAAAATGTTATTAAATTATGCAGTCCCTTAAGGGTCTGTGTCTGTCCTTTGGTTATCACAAGATAAACTAAATCTTGATTTCCTGTGCTGCTAATTCAGTGTTTGTCACTTCATGGAGTAGAGCAGAGCAATGCAGCCAGCCCTGGAGTCAGCTGCCTCCTTCTTTGGCACTTCTACCCAATGCTTTGCCTCACTGTATTTTCAGAAACTTGTTCTAGGTGCCCACTCTGCAGAGAGCTTCCTGCAATGCATTTCTGTGAGATGTTCAGTGTGCTGAAAGATTACTAAAAACTGGGATTTTTTTTTTACCCTATTTAAAAGAACTTGATGCAATGTTAAGTAAATAAATTACCAAGTTACCCCTGACATAAAATGCACGCTTACTTATGTTCAGGTAAGAAGCTGCTTTCCAGGATAACAAGCATAACACCTAATCTGGAATTTCAATAAACATATTTTTATGACTTATCCTTAGAAGTGAATTTAGACACCATCTCTTTTCTTTCCACTCCATTGTCAGCAAAAGCATCAGGGAGAGAAGATGCTACACGTTTGCCAAGCTAGTCACAATCGTTATCCTGCTTCCTCGTTCAGACATTGAGGATGTAACTCTTCTCCCTCTATACAGAGAGGGAATTTAACGAGCGTATTCAACAACCCAGCCTTAGAATATTATTACAGCTGCTGGAATAAACAGCAGAATATATACACGCAGGTTACAAAGGAAGTTCTCAATTATATTAGAAAAAAACCCACGGCCCAAACCAAACAAAAACCCAAATCATAAACATATGTAGATTACTCCCTTCCATTCCCTAATGCAAACCAAGACATCTTACCTGGTAGGCATCTAGCTGTTCATCAGTAAATATCGTTTGCTTATTACCCATCTTAAATGAGGAATTCTTCCTCTCTGCAAATGCATCCCATTAGAAGTAGCTGGATTCCTCTGTATTGTAGGCATTTAGAGCACGTATACTCCGTGAGTGAGCTGAAAAAAAGCCAGAGCCTGCATTGAACTGGCTTGGACTGTACCTGCCCAGCGAGGAAGGACACAGCCTGGGAAATCTTTGCAAAGGCTTGACTGGAGCGTGTCAGGAAGGAAAGTGTTAAAATCACAGGCAGGTGTCGTGCAAAAACAAGGATACCAATCTGCCCCTTTCCAGATGCTTTCCTAAGAGGCATGCGGAGCTTTTATAACCGAAACCCCGAGCAGTCGCTCCTGGCAGAACGCAGCTCCCTCTTGCCTCGGGGTCTCGCTCAGGGCTCTCCTCACGGCACCTCCAGCTTTTGGAGCAGCTCTGCGTCAGCCGGTGGCGCTGGGCAGCGCAGCCGTATTGCCAGGCACCCGCGGCCAGCCTGGGAAGCGGGGAGCGCACGGGCCCCGCACACAGAGCCGGCCCGCCCTGCGAGCGGCCGTGCCCCGAGCTGCCCGCGGGCACACGGCTGGGTGCAGCCTCACGGTGTCCCGAGCGTCCCCACCGCAGCACCAGGAGCCGCGGGGGCTCCCAGGAAACGCTCCCGTCTGCGCGGTGCCTATGGAGGGTGTGAGTTCACTACCGCAGGTACCGAACTCCCGGCTACGGCAGGGAACGCAAGGACTCCTTCGCACATTAACTAAATAAATGTTTTAAAAAATCAGCAGGATTAAAGTAGTCTAATAGACGCTAACCCGACTCCTTAGGCTCCAGTAAGCATAGCTGCGAGGGAAAACCGCTACCACAGCCTAAAGCAAAAGCAGAAAGTGCCAGTAGAGGGCTCAAGGGGTGTTTTAGTGCACCACAACCCTATTGACGGGAAAATAAAAAAATAAAAGAGCATTATGAGAAGCAGACAGACAAAATTATATTATCTAACATCTGCAGAAAGATAAGTTCTTATAACAACAGCAGGAAGAAGTCTGAGTGAGAAAGGATGGCAAGGGGGAAGAAGGACCCATTATAAGTTCAAATTCCATTCATGCTCGTAGGAGCAGGACAGGGTAAAATTCCTAACTTCTTTATTTACTGTCTGCCAATGGTCATTATTTCCTCATCAAGATAGCAAGTTCAATAAAAACATTTGGAGAATTATATTGCACTTTTCCCTACACCTTCTAAAGATCCTGGCCTGATAGCAGGATTGGATAATAGGAGTTCACTTTACCTTGGCATATAACAGTAAAGAACAAATATTTAAAAGTAATAGTGAAAGCAAACACATTGCATACATAGTAAAAATATCTTATGGAGTGTGTTGGATATGTAGGCAAGAACAGTCTACAAAGTGCTGAACTGCAGGCTGTTCTTATGGCTCATTCAAATTATAACATTTAGAAATGCAGGTTTGATTAGCTGCAAACCAGCACTGCCCTGAGCTACCAAAATTACAAGGTGTTATCACATACACAAAATAAATGGCTTGGGATGAGAATGGAGGCAACAAGGCTCATTAGCAATAAGCAAACATCGCAATTGCAGCATCAAAGAAATGGATTCTAGCAACCAAGCATATTGCAGCACAGTTTCAGAATAAGAGGGAAGAAGTTACAGTAGTAAGGAAAGCACAAACTGAATGATTTACCATGAGATTGAGAGCGCAGCAAGCATCTGTTCAAATATCACAGACTGTTACATGGCCAAACTGATTTCTGTTTTCCCAACCACTAGCGGTTTTTTTTTTACTTTTCCCTTGTATATAGTGGCATTGGATTCTTCAAAAAAAGTTCTCCATACATGTCAGAATATAAAAAATAATTTAAAAAAATTTCAAAATACAGCATTTCAATTTTAATTTTTTCTCAGAAAACAATCTATAAGGGCCCCTTAAGACTAAGAACTTGCACAGTTCTGAAAGTTTTTACCCATCCTCAACTGAATGAGCTCCATCGTTGGATTTAGTGGTTACACATATAATTAAGCATGGTTATTATCTTTGATCTGGTGCTGGTTTTCAATTACTGAAATGCAAGAGATAACAGCTGCTCTCAGTCAGACAGACCAATACTTAGGCAAGTGATTTGCATGAAATAGCATTCCATTCACAGCCACCTACTTCAAGCTGCTCATCTATGCAAATCAGATTAAATATAAATGGCCAAATTACCTCTAATGTTATTATACAGAAGTTAATTGACAGCAGGGGTGGATTTGGCTCCATATCTTTTAATCTTGTGATTCTGTACATTTAGCAGTACTCCTACAGTGAAAAGCTGACATCCCATCTCTTCATTTGTCACCTGCTTTTATATCCCTGGCTGCTTGGTTCCGCTGTACCCTAGATGACGCACACATCAGACAGCCTCTGTCTTTTGAACCACAATAACCGCAGTAAAACAGCAGCAGGGCTGAGGGGAAAGCATTGACCAGGTAAGGGTTACTTGTTGTTGCAATGTAGGCCAGGGGTAGAGATCCTGAGGCTCACAGACATACTCCTGTTTATTACTTTGGGCCTGGCTTTCCACTCTGCCACCTCCACTTCCTCTTGAATATTAGGAATGCCTTGGTTTTATTCTATTGCAGAGAAAATATGCAGGGAAATCTGTATGGCTAAAAGAGTTAATTGCTTTAAAAGAAAGACTCAGCTTTACCCATATACCCACCGAGTATATGACCTAAAATAAACAGTTTCTCAAATTCTTCTTGCCATACTCTGAAGAGTATTTTTCCTTAGAAAATAGAATTAAAATACACATTTTAAAAACTGTTGAGGCTTACACTATACCAGCTAGCTCTTCTCAAGCATATTACAGTGGTAACTGTATTTAAATGCATAACTATCTTGCTATACTAATTGGGTAAAATTCAAAGTCGGTATAATGCACAAAGTCTTTTCCACTCCTATTTGGCTGTACATGTCAAAGTTCAGATAATCTTCCAGTTTACTCTTCTTCACTTCTTCTATCGGTTCATAATTATCAAAGATTAGTTGTATTTCCCAGTTGGGTGTTAAGCAAACTTACTCCTAGCACATTGCTGCAAGAAATCAATACTTTTCAATGTGCACAGCAAGAACTGACCTTAAATGCTACCAGTACCACCACACTTCATGTATTTCAGTTTTTTTAAACTGTTTGCCAAACCAAGTGATTTGAAGCTATTAGGAATACATAATAGACATCTTGCAATCAGTTGCAGACAAAGTTTAGTAAGGAGGACAGTACATATTCAATAATCTTGCCGTTTCACTGCTCATTATACCAGAGACAATGGTTAAATAGCCACTGCTCATCTGCTCTAGAAATTTAAACGCCAGAGCAGGAAATGCACTGTTACCCAAGTACCACAATGCAGCACTTCACAGCGAGATGGCCGTGGGCTGCACTGGCCTCACCCCCCCGAGGCTGCTCTCTGAGCACAGGGGCAGGGGTTCATTTCCACAGCCGCAGGGAGTGGGACACAGCAGGCTGGCAGCTCCCGGCAGCCTTCGGTGCAGGTTTCCCTGCTCTGACGTGTTGCAAGCCACGGCTGCTACAGCAGATGACTGCTCTGGTTTTTTACGAGAGGTGTAAGTTTAATGACCTCCAGCAGACTGGTCAGAGTACCTTAAATTGCCTCTGTAAATTATGCAGTGAGAATGTGACAGTGGTTTAAGTATGAAAGCTCTTACTCCTCACCAAAGGAAGATCAAGCTCCCATGAACAGATCACTTTACCTGTTCACAAGAGTATCCACACAGAGTTTTAACAATCACGTTGCGTATCTACTGCTTTCACATGTTGGTTTTGCTACAGCTTTTAATGCGGGAGAAAAGAACCTGAGAAATTTCATGCCCATTATACCAAGTATTCCAACAATTTCCCTCTCACACAGGTGTTTGTTTCCTTGCAGAATAACTTTCATAAAGAGTCACTCTGTGAGCAAAAAGAACAGTTTTGATCCAGAGGGGCTGCCTGTACATTTATTGGGTTGTTACCTTCTACGAGTCCTTAGGACCCACTTCTACTGCAGGTGTGAGTAACAGCCATCACTACTTGCAGTGGGAGAAGTTCTATCGTCCACTGATGCTGTAGAAATTCCCCCTGAGTCTTTGGGGCTTGTTTTATTTACTGGAAAGCTAGTCACAATTCTGTTTGCTTACAGATAAACAAGGAATAATAACATTCACCTACTACAGCTGCTGTGGGGCTAAAAGTTCCTTAAAGATACCACAGAACTACAAAACATTACCATTGCAATATGCTCCACTGACTGTTACAACTTGCCTCTTATTTAATAGTTACTGTGAACTATAAATAAAAAATGAACTGTAAATACAGTCCTGAAATCCTAAAATATGTGAAAAATGAAAGGTTTTGCTACTGCAAGAGGTTCAAAGTTGCTTTTCCAGCACATGATGATGGGAGGATGCTCAGATGCCCGCTAAATTTGTCTGGAAGTGCTATCCTGTAAGAAAAGGCTTGATGAGTCTGAGCCCTGTCTGAGGAATGAATGAACAGCTTGAGAAAGATGCAAGACTCATGTCCCTCAAACCGGTGAAAGCTGCTGACTGTGTGACTAAATTGCATTCCCTATGAGGAACTTGCTAGGGAGTTTTTAATGCTAAAGAAAATAAACAGAAAGGAAAAACTTGTGTGAGAATTTGTTGGTTTTATGATCTTATCTATTTAGCTTAAAAAAATACACTATGATAGAAAATGGAGGTTTCTGACTGCATGTCATTAAGCATAATTTATCCATAATAAATCAAATAGAAATTAACCCCCCCCCTTTTTTTAAAAAATATGTTTGACACAAGAAAATGTCTCACCTCAGGGACAAAATAATCATTTAAAAAAAAAGTAGTAGCTGCCTAAGCAGACTAAATATAATATAATTAATTTCCCCATAGGGAGTCTCAATACAGTGATCACTAAGGGAAAGAGAGTACTGCTGTCTACTATGTACAGGCATCATTTTCTTTGGCAAAATACCTACTCATGGATTTGTTTCTGTGTTGTTTAGCCCTTCTCAGACCAGATCCAAACAGTCACCGTTAACACCTTATTGCTGTAGCATTATTATGGTCACACCCACAAGACACAGATCAATAGGTGTTAAAAATGTGTAAAAAAATTCGCCACAATATCTCCCCTCCCCTCAATTTACATTCCAAGTGCAAGCCCACAATGTAGGTGCAGATACAGTCGCAAACACAAGAAAGCAACATGAATATATCTGTTAACTATGTATACAGTTACCAAAAGAAAATCAGCATCAAGAGAAGTCTGCACACCTGCCATTACAGACATCTGAATAACAATTCTCAATTCAAAGCAACATCAAGACCAAGATAAAACATCAGTAGAGGAAATGCTGTGAGTACACCAGAGATGGTCTCTGTCATGGAGGAGGGGGGGGAACAAAATTTTAAAAAAGCAACTGACTCTCAGAAAATGCAGGCTAGTAGCGCTGTATATTGTCAAATATAAATTCTAATAATTTCTACTCACACATTTAAGATAAGAGGAAAATACACAGTCTTAGTCCTCAGATTTCAAGCACATCCAGGAGGGCTAATTAACTGGAAAGGCTGCAAGTAATCTGACAACTCTATCACCAAAGACTGGTAAGAAATTATACTGAGGGGCCTAATTTTAATGTTGCCAAGTGTAAGAAAGGTAGGAAAAGTTTTTAAAAGCAGCCATTCCCAGAGGTGTGAGCTCAAACTGCCTCAGCCCTAGTTTGCTGCTCTACTCTTGAGGACACGGCAGGCTCTACCGCGCCCTCCCCGTGAGCGATGGGCACGCGTGCCCTGCCCTGGGCGGGACTTTGGGACAGCTCCGCGAGGCAGGGGGCGGCCCTTGGCAGGCGCTGCTGGGGAAGGGGCACTGCAGACTCAGGGCCTCCCATAGGCCCCGCCGCTCCTGGAACTGACACAGCATCAGTTTTTAAAAATACTCAGAAAGTACCTCAGAAATGAAGGACAATAGAAATCTTAAATTGTCCCGATTTCAACAGCTTTGTATTTAAAACTTTAAAGGACATGGGTTTAGGAGGTTTCTTATCCACTTCAACAAAACCCCGACATCTTCTTTCTTAACAAGAACTATTTTTTTCCCATAAACGACCCAATTCTGGAGGCTGAGATTTTATAAAACCATCAAATGCTCCAATACTGGGGCCTCTGTGAAAACTGGTTGTCTCGACACAGATGGCACAACGGTACCTCCTCAGACACCGCACCTGGGGCTTCCGCGTCCTCCGTCCGCCCCGGGCCGTCTACCCCGGCACCTCCGGCATCGCCCGGAGCGGGGGCTTCCCGGCAGCACCTCCGCCGGGCCGCGGGATGAGGGCTGAGGGCCGGGGAAGGAAGCTCGGACCGCCTCAGGCATTGGCCGGACCTGAGGGGCCGCGGGATGAGGGCTGAGGGCCGGGGAAGGAAGCCCGGACCGCCTCAGGCATTAGCGGGAGCTGAGGGGCCGCGGGATGACGGCCGGGGAAGGGAGTTCAGACCACCTCAGACAGCGGGAGCTGAGGGGCCGGGGGAGGAGGCTCAGACCACCTCAGACAGCGGCGGGCGGGAGCCGAGCGGGCGCTGCCGCAGCGGCGGTCCCGGGGCGGGGCCTCGCGAGGCGGGGC
>VZTX01008633.1:0-53853 GCA_013400915.1 Pardalotus punctatus | reverse complement strand
CGGGCCCTGGCAGCGCTCCGAGGGCGAAGGGCCGCGGGGCTCGGGCCGAATGGCGGCCTCGCGGCGCTCGCGGGTTCTCTCTCTGCCCCCTCCCCGGGGCGGCGGCGGGAAGGGACCGTGGGGGCCGTTACTGGAGCGGGCCGGGCCGGGCCAGGCCGGGGGGGCGCCGCGCCATCCCTCGGAGCGGCCTGCGGGGAGGTCGCGCCGTAGAGGTCACAGCAGCGGAGGGACCACCGCGGCTGCGGGCAGCTCCCGGTGCGCGGCTGACAGACGGCACGGCCTGGAAACGCCATTCCCGCAAAGAGCCCGCGGTACCAGGCACTGCAGAGCCGGCTGGAGACAACAGATATTGGGCAATGGCTGGTGGCTTTCTGGCCCCCACACCTGTCCTCTGGGATTTACTGCCCTGAACCATTCTGAAATGCAGGCCTTATCCCGGGGCTGTCACGGAGATGCTGCTTTTTTGCCTTGAGTAAATGAATTTTCTTTTGAACCTTTAAATAGCAGCCTGCTAGAGGCAAAGTCATTGAGGCCGCCCTATTTAACCTATCCACTAAAATAAGGAAGAACTGTCAAGAGCTAATAACGACACGTGACTTTAAGGTCAGAAAGGATCAGTTTTCCTTGGCTGGATTCTTTGTTGGTGCAACCAGTGTTGAACTTCAGAATATAACGTACTAGGCCCATGATTTCTGACAAGACAGACTGTTCCTTTTCCAGGGCTGCTCTGGGATGTGAATCCTCTTTCTATATGCAGAAACTGTACCATGAGAACACTTACACTGTACAGTCAACTTCACATTTTCATTTGATTGCTCTACCTTCATCCTCAACCATACGGCTTGCTTTGGTAAACACTGCTTGCCTGTTGCAGTGACCTTGTACATCTCATGTGGGACTACAAGTAAAAATAGATCAATCTTAGATTACTTCTTCCACAGCATTCATTACAATACACAGGAGAATTATACTATTTCTGGTTGTTTCTGTTGGTACCAACATAGTTTGTTCCCTTTGCCATACGCCATAGGTGTCAGTAAAGATAAGAAATAACAAATAGAAATGGGACAGGAGAGGAATACAAATTGTCAAAGTAATTTCTAGCCTGAAAACTGCAGACAGTCTGCATATGTGGATATGGCAGAATTGAAGTCTCTGCAGTTAGAAGTCTTCTGGCTCTTAAGTCACAGAGGCATTAATAGTCCTAGGGAGGAGGGTAAGATTGAGAGGCTGTGATTTTTCTGTGGTTTAGGGATTTTGTCCATGGTGCTCAGCTGAGCAAGAGCCCAGGCTTAGATACCATCCCAGTTTTGAAGCTTAATGCTAGTTCAGAATATTCAGATGTTAGAAAATGTAATTATTTGACTATGCTGTATAGATTTATTACTATAGTGAATTTCGTCTTTAATGTGCATTTCAGTTCCACTTTTTAAAAACCAGGCACGCAGAAGGCAACAGTGCAACACGTACAGGTATAAAAGTAGAAGAACAAAACTCACCCCATTTGAATGGAAGAAGTGACACTAATGCAAAGTAGTTTTGGAAACCACCTAAAATGTGGAAAGATACTGTCCACCCAACTGCTGCCAGCAGTGTTTAATTTTTCACTTTGCTTTCCACAAATCTTCATCCTTAGCATATCATGTATTTAGTTAGAGTTCCTGCAGCCTTGCTTCGAGCATGTTGTGGGTGAGGACTCGAGGTAGGGTGCAGTGACCCCCAGGCAGGAGAGGGGAGCAGAGTGCAGGGCAAAGCGTGGCTGTCCTGGGCTCACCTTGTGCTAAGAATACCCACCAGGGCTTGCTGCACTGAATGTTAGACTGCAACTTGGCAAAGCACTGGGTACTCTGGTTTCATTTGGATTTTTATAGTAGTTTGAGATAGGAGATTTAAAGCAGTATGACTAAAATGGAGATTTGCTGCAACATTGTTAAACTTTTTAAATCCCATTTGTGCAGTAAAACAGCATCTTTTTGTTTTGTGTTTTTGCAGGTTTCTCGATTGCTAGGTGCTTTCAAAAACCAAAAAAAGGTGACCAGAAGTTTTGGTAATGCTGTGAGTATAATAGTCCCATTTTTTTCTTTTAAGAAGTTTCTCAATAAATGGGTTTGGAAATTTATAAGATCACTGTTGTTATTCTTACGTTCCAAAAAGAAAGGGCTAAACAAGTGAACATGCATGCTCTCAATACCATGCTGGATTTATATCAGTTAATCACTGTCATTGGCAATTGCATATTAACCTAGGTGAGAGTACAAAAGGCTCTAGCAAATGATAGAAGTGGCATGGAAAGTTTTCCAAAATATGGATGTAAGCCAGTCTTCTGAAATTCATCTGGGATTGGGCAAATATTGGGCAAAGTAGAAAGATTGTTGAGAAGCTTCTCATTTTCTTTCTTTTGCAGACTTCCCTCTAAGCACTAGATTTACTTTACTGCTGCTTTTAGAATTCCTTGCATCTAAAATTCTGCCTTTTCCAGGTCCTCCTTAAGCTATCTTAGATGTTGATTGTGTATTTCCCTGTAGATGTTTTACCTTCTTTATGTGTCTGTGTTTGAAGTGCCCATGGGCCTTCTTTTCAATGAGGGCAGAAGCAGGGTTCGGCACCCCTAAGCAGGACTTAAAGAGGAACTGTGGCTTTTAATTCTAGGTTTTGTAGAACAGCAGGTAGAACCAGTTAGAAAAGAAACTGAAGGGTCACTTACATAGTATAACAATCAGAAGGAGAGGCACCCCTGGTTCTGTTTATAGCACAACTGTTTCAGGCTCAGGGGGAGCCCTGCAGTGCTCGAACTACATCCGACAACACAAAACTACTCTCGAGGCATTCCATCAGTGACAGCTTGCTCAGCAGCAGCGTTCTTGTATCCGAAGCTCTGGTTTTTTGTTGTGCACAGTAATTTCTTTGGCTGAAAAGCTAAAAAATCAGTCTATATATTGAAATTCTGAATATCACCCTGTGAGTTGATTCTATTGGGGGTTTTTCAAATAATGTATGTGAGCTGCCTTTTTTATAGGTAAAAATGAGCCCATAAAAACCGTTGGAACTCATTAAATAAAACAAAATGACATGGAGCATGTACCCTTAGAATGGTGATTATAATTATTTTTTTCATCAAAGCAGAATACATTCCTCCCCTGTTATTCATTGAGCCTGGGCTGGGCATTTTTTTTTCCCCTGTTTGATGATGATAAACAAGACCGAGGACATTATGAGGAGAAAATAAGTTGGTATTGTTAAAAATGGGTCTGAGATTTTTAGGAGGTCACCTGAGAAGTTTAGCTTGGCATGACCATTTTTTAAGGTGAATGTAGCTTTTCATACACATAATGATTTCTAGCAGGTGTCAGTATTACGCAGCATGTTGATAATATTGTAGACATATGTGGAACAGAGCCATAGGTAGGATACAACCTTCTCTCCACATTTCCAGAGGAAAGCATGTTAAGATCATTAAGTTCAAAGAGTACTGAGCAGGAATCTGCCTTTCACATTCAACCTCTGTTTTGAAATAGGAATAGGTAGCAGGCAAATTTTTAAACAATTCTCTCAAAACATTTGCACTCTCCCTTGGAAAGCAAGCTAGTCCTTCTCACTTCTGTCCAGGACTGCTGTTCTTCATAATGAATATTTGGTAAAGGAAAATTTCTTTTGTTTTCTAATAGTAACTTGGTTCCTACAACACATGAAAATGTTTTCTGTGTAGAAAACAAACATTCATCTGTTGTACTACTGGTATTTCTTTACCTAGGCACAAACAGTAACTTTAATCCCAGGAGATGGCATAGGACCCGAGATTTCTGCTGCTGTCATGAAGATCTTTGATGCTGCCAAAGTAAGTAATATTTGTCTTGCTATAAGCATTGTAAATTTAACTACAACAACTAATATTAATTAGCTGTATTAAAGCTTTCTCTTTAGCTTCCAAGAGATTGATCATATTTAAGCTATTAAAACTTCTTTCCAATACGAAGAGCTTGAAACTTCAGCTAATAAAAGACAGAAATGTGAGACCAAGGCAGCACTTAAAACTGTTGGCAGACAGAAGAGTAGAGACTTGAGAGCAAATGCTATGTTTAATTTTTGGAAATAAGAACTCTGTGTCATGTGAAATCATCTTGTTGATGTAGTAATCCTGAGCAACTGATAGAGGATGTTCTTTCATTCGTTATGACTTCCAGTGCAGGTGAAAAGTGGGTGTGAAAGGACTGGCTCATTTTAGGAATCCAACTGCTGCACTGCCCGAGACTTTCAGTGACATGAAAACTGACTGTATCCAAGAACTGGTCTCTTACCTATCTGAGAACTTCACCAGAACTTGTCACGTTTGCTTGAAAGAAAATACAGCTCTTCAGGAAAGATGCCTGTTAAATTGTTCCACATTTGTAACAGCACCCAGGCATATTCCCTTTCTATTACAACTATCCAACTTGGATTTGAAAAAAGTGAAGTTCTCTTTAATTATGTTGTATCTTTCCCTTTATGATCATTCCTGATGAAATGAAGGGGTGGCAGCCTGTCTCCACTTACATTCCTGTGGCGAATGCAAATTCAGAAAGCATTGTGGAGCATGTGCAGATTTTCAGTTAGATAACAGATACATATCTATGTCACGGACTGTCTTCCAGGCAGTAGGGATGGTGAGTTCTCAAAGAATTCAGCTTTAAAATGTTGTCTCTTGGATACAAGGAACCTTGAAAGAAATAGCACGTGTGTTGCAATTCTAACAATTTCTGTTATATGACACCTAGTGTGGCATTGTGCTGTTCAAGTTTATGATGGTTTGCTGCTCACACTATTTCATTTTCACTTACTTAATCACACTTTTCAAAAACTACTTTAGTTCAGACATCTCATGCTTACCCTCACTCACCAAAGAAGATACTGGTCAGGAAGGCCTGGACAAAATTCCTTACACAGCTTCTTGTGGAAGTTAAAACTTGAAGCAAAATCATGACATTTAAGTTAACATAGGTTGTATGTGTTTAGGCACCTATTCAGTGGGAGGAGAGGAATGTTACGGCTATCCAAGGACCAGGAGGGAAGTGGATGATACCTCCAGAAGCCAAAGAATCCATGGATAAAAACAAAATGGGATTAAAAGGTATTTTGGGGGTTAATATACATATATTAAATACTGTTGTGTTTATCGTGAGTCTGATGTAAAGCCAAAGTTCTTCATCTATAGCACAATAAAATGGGTAATTATAGGGGACAGCCTGTCAGGTAGTTGTCTGTAATCTTGAAACCGTCCATTTCCAAGCCGTAAGTTTGATAGATGTTGTAGTTGAAGGTGAGAATTACCACATACCAACCTTTGGACCCTCTGCAGAAGGCATTTGTGAGATACACAATAGTATGCAGTAACTGTATTCCTAATGAGCAGTATCTTCATGTGTTTTAATGAAAACGTTTTGTAAAATCTGTTCTATGTAAGGGTTGCAATTTGGCCTTTACCCAGTTGATAGCACAGAGAATTCTCATGGCATTCCAGCATAAGGGTCAAATAGGAATTTGGAGATCCTCAGAGTTTCAGCTCTCCATGGATCTGACCCCTCAGATCCACAGAGGGGTTTATTTTCTTGTTCATCCTTTTATCTGTTCTTTTTCTCTAGGGCCTTTGAAGACCCCAATTGCTGCAGGGCACCCATCGATGAATCTGCTGCTGCGTAAAACCTTTGACCTTTACGCCAACGTGCGTCCCTGCGTGTCCATCGAGGGCTACAAAACCCCCTACACAGACGTGAACATCGTCACCATCCGCGAGAACACCGAGGGCGAGTACAGCGGCATCGAGCACGTGGTAGGTGCCTGCAGCTGCTGCTTCCTGCTGCCTTTTCTGCTTCAGCACTGCTAACTTCGCCCATCTCATTGGGGTTCAGCGGGATTTTTCACGTTTGGCACCCTTAGAAAAGTTTCTGTGTTGTGAAATTCATTCTGCCTCGCTCAGAATTCTACTGCTTTGTTCCAAATGGGAAGAATGAACTGACACTTACACTGTTGATGGAACTCTTGTCTTCCAGATCGTTGATGGGGTTGTGCAAAGCATCAAGCTGATCACAGAGGAAGCCAGCAAGCGCATTGCAGAGTTTGCTTTTGAATATGCCAGAAACAATCAGAGAAGCCATGTGACTGCTGTGCACAAGGCAAATATTATGTATGTTGACACCTCTTTTGAGAAAAACAAAATAATAATGTGCAGCGAATTATAAACAACTTCTTAAGTCTTACTCAAATGTAAAACCTCTGTTGATGGTGCTGGGAGTCAGTAAAATGGGGAAAAAGTCAAGTAAATGCCTCCTAAATCAAATGGGCAGTACTAACCTGGTATTGGCAGGGCTGTGATAATTATCTACCAATGTTCTTATTAGCAAGTTTTTAGTAATCCTAATCCAAATAGTAATCCAAAGATCTTATTTTAGAAACTTTTAAACAAAGAAAATGAATTTAAAAACTGAGGATGAAAGTGGCTGGTGTCTTTTACAGTTTCCCAGCCCCTTTGTACTGAACTGAGTCATAACACGTGGGATATTATGTGACACCACCTTCACAAATTCACTAAGCCTTTAGTAAATGAATAGAAGTCATTCTGAGAATTAATGTATGCCTGTTAAACCACTGATACAAAAATATTTTATGAGGAATAAATAATCACAAATTAGGTTTCTGAACTCTTATTAAACATCTGTTGCATGCAGTTTTCTTTATCTTCAATACTGCTTCCTTACAATAACTGCAATACTCTCTTGTCTAATTGCAGGAGAATGTCTGATGGGCTTTTCTTGAGAAAATGCAGGGAGGCAGCAGAAAACTGTAAAGATATTAAATTTAATGAAATGTATCTGGATACTGTATGTCTGAATGTGAGTATTTATATGTTTTAATTGTGGTTTTTTTCTTTCATTTAAATTCTTAACTGTAATGAAAATATACTTCCTTCTAGATGGTTCAAGATCCATCTCAATTTGATGTGCTGGTTATGCCAAACTTGTACGGTGACATCCTCAGGTATGGAGATTTTCCTTTAAACTCCCAACATGTAGATCACTGATACTTTCCCAACAGTCATTGAGGTCATATGCAAGCGACATGGGTGATCATTTTATGCATCTGGACTTTTTAAAACTACGTAAATCAGACAGCAACTGGGAAGAAAGGATGGCATTATTATGCTTCAATTATTAATATATTGATGGGAGGGGCTATATGATGAGAACATAGTTATTATTTTTAAAAATCTCTTTCTGCTTATGGAAGTTACGAATATTGTTCAGATGGGGCAGAAGAGAAATTTCTCCAAATGTGTGAAGACTATAATGGCTTACGTTGTAATAGAGAATTAATGCCAGGTTAGATATTAGGGAAAAAAACTTTCTCATTCTCAGCACTAAAAGAGATTGTGTAGGGTGACTGTGGGACCATGATGTACACAGGGAGCTCATCATACATTTAAATGAGTCTGCAGTCACTGAAGAACTAAATGTGTGGCCTCTTGTATTAATTTCCATACTTTCAAATTAAATTTTATATTTGAATAATATTAATACTAGAGGTACTTGGTGTCTTGAAGGCAAAACCCATCAGCACGCATTTTCCATTTTACAAAATTATTAGCTAGAGTGTAAATTCCATTAAACACTTGTAAAATGAAATGTTTTAATCTCAACTCTTAAGTGTATAATGTAACAGTTTCTGCTCACACCTCTAAGGAGAGACTGAGAAAAGAGCCTGAATCGGAATTTTTATTTAAATGTTTGAGTATTTACATCTTAGAATCCATCTCCTGCTTTTGTACAGATGATAAACGTAATTTACGTATAAGAGGAGATGGTTCTTAAGCTTCTTTTAAAATAGCCTCTCAGTAATAAGGCCGTCCGTCCACTCAGAAAAATCAGATTCTGACCAATGCTTCTTGCTTTAAGAACTGCTAAAGGTGTGCACAGGCCCCTCACAGCAGCTCTTAGACTTGGTTAACTAAAAGAGATCAAATCAGAGGAGTCTCATAATCAATACCTTTTCACCCAGGTCACTATCCCTCATTTTAAACTTATAGAAATTCTGTAAAAAATTTCATCACTTTAAAACTTTTCAATAGATTTGAGCCTGTTCTTGAAGAGGGCACTGTCACCACTGGGTGAGGTCTCACCTGCTGCTCTAAAAGTATGAACAAAATGCCAGGCAGGTTCCTTAGACTGAATAGGTACAGAAGCAAATTTCTTCTCTTTAAGCATTAAATATTTAGAGTGACAAATGCAGACTGTATCTAGTTTTCACTAAAAATATTGTTCTGCAAAGTCTTCCAAACTTTTGTCCTTCTTAGCTCTTGATGAGCTAAGTTGTAGGCAATAATTCTGTGCACAGAGGTGTGAAAAAACCAGTTTTAAGAGCTTTATTCATCAGTGTGTTCAGCTGTGAGGGCACAGTATGATGACAATAAGGACAGTTGGCTTGTCCTTCCCCATGTTAACTTTGGTGGAAACCAAATGCAAATTGCTTATGTCGGATGATCTGCTAATGTCACACCTGTGACCTACTGTTGAGTAAAGAGAGGGGGAAAGTTAGTCAGGTGTCACTTGGAAAATGTTCCTTCACTACAAAGCCACCAGTAACTCACCTACCTGAGCAAAATTCTTCCACGTTTTTGAGAAGGACTTCACATATTACAAGTAGTTCTGTGGCCCCTTCAGAAGAAGTAAAGTTTCTGTATAGTTACAGGAAACCGTACATAACAATATGTTTTTGAGACTTATCCACATATCCTGTGCTTTTAGTACTTTCCATTGTGCCTGTGTCTTACCAGCTTTATTCTAGTATTTGGTATTTCCTTTTAATTTTCCTTTATTACATTGTCTTCTGCTTGTACTTCTAAGAATTTTCAAATGTTCTGATGGGGTACAGGTGGCTAATAGCATCTGTTCTTTCTCAATATTATTTTCAGACTGTGCAGGTGTAAATTAAGTTACAGTTCAGTTGATTGATAAACAAAAATATTTTAATACCTTGCAGAGAGGCAACTGTATATGGAAAAATTCGTGGGGTTTTTAATTTGGTGGGTGGTTTCTTTTCAGTGACTTGTGTGCTGGACTCATCGGGGGTCTTGGAGTAACGCCCAGTGGAAACATTGGTGCCAATGGAGTGGCCATTTTTGAATCGGTAAGTGTTGTTACGAGGCAGAGCAGTAATAACTTTGTCTCAACTTGAGAATCTAAAACTTTTCCATGCCATAGAATGTGGGTGCCATTTATTTAACAAAGTTCTTTGCAGAACTCTTTTTTACTGTGAAGATGTTCATGCTTTACTCTGAGACCCTGCTTAAAGTAAATACTACATGTAGGTATTTTGCATGTCCTTTTTTTCACCGATATTTTATTTTCCCACTTTTTCATAAGATAAATACCCCCTAGGAAATATAACTTGAGGAGCACAATTTAAAGATATTAGATGACCTAGTTTTCCCTTGCTGATGGCTTTGAACTGAATTGTTTTGGTTCTTGTTATTTCCTTTCCACTGACTGCATCACAGCAAAGCAAATCCTGTTTTAACACACTGGTACATGAAGACCTATGGCTCAGGCTGCTTGCACACACTTGAATTGCCTAGGACATTTTAATCAGCCTAATGACATCATAACAGATAGGTTTGCTCTTATTTCTAGGTTCATGGAACAGCACCAGACATTGCAGGAAAAGACATGGCAAACCCAACTGCCCTCCTTCTGAGTGCTGTGATGATGCTGCGCCACATGGGACTACACAAACACGCCACAAAAATTGAGTCGGCTTGCTTCGATACAATTAAAGATGGAAAGGTAACGTGAGGCTGCGCAAATAAATGTAGTGAATTAAAATCCTGTTGTATCAAAGCAAGAATTTGGAAGAATTTGGAACTTGGAAGATCCACACCAGAGTGGGAGATGGCCTGCTGAGCTGGCCTGTTGCATGAGCAGTGTCACTGTCCTTCTCTGATAGCAATTATATTCTCTTTAGTGATACTGAATCTGCCCAACTGAGTAAGAAGGGGACGGGGCTGTAGCATTCCTTTTGTCTCAGCAATGCTCATCTTGCATTTCCACAGCTTTATGAACTCCAAAATAGTGAACTGGATGGCTGTTTTCAGGAAGGGAATGAGAGTTTTACGTAACTGTTAGCATTTCACTTATGAAGTGTATAAAACATACAAAGCATATCTATTGAAATATGGATCCTGAAGTGAAGGACACTCATTTGCCTTTCACAGGCTTAATCATCCACTTTGTTTATAGCATTTCAGTCCTGATTATAATACTTCTGTTCCTGTTTTTTCAGCTCAATTATTTTCTTTTTCTCATTCTTACTGCTTTCACTCATTTTTGACTACAAAAACACAGTTTTTATCCAGTATTCATTTTTTCACTTAAGATTATGTATATTTCCCTGTGGAAGTGAGTGTCTTCAGATTCATGACTCAAACGGGATATTGGGGGAGGGAAGGCTTATGCTCTGAAACTTGACAAATTTGTGGTCTTACCATTCTTGGTTCACTCCTCTACATTGATATCCATCTCTTGAAAACATAGTTGGAAAGATCCTGAAGATTGCAGTTAAAGAAGATTAGCAGCTAGCCATGCTGGTTCAGTTATCTTAGGCAGGACCATGAGAAGCTGCTTTGTAATTAAAAGGAACAAGAATGCTGAAACCAAAAGTTGTCATCATTTTGTAAGTTTGCAGCTATCTTGCTGTGAGTAGGAGCCAGTTAAAAAAAATATCTAAACTTACAACTGAATAAAGAGGTGCTCCTGTAAAGTTCCCATTTACTACTCTGGAAATGAAATCCTCCATCTGCAGGTCAGTAATTCCATGGAAGATAACAAGTTTTGTGACATGACTACTTGTTTACTAGTTACTTCTAATGTTATGATTATATGCTGACAATGGAGAGAGTCCTTTTAACTGAAAATACCCCATAATGCAATTTAAATTACAAGGTCCTAAAATAGTAACCTTAATCACTTCTCTTGCTTGCTATTCCTCCCTTCCCCTCAACCAGTTAATTAAGATCTGTGCGTGTGCCATGTAGGGGGAAACTAATGATTTTAATTATCTTCTAGAGTGCTTTTATCTAGCTAGGTTGGACAAGCAATATTTTCCACTTTTTATTTTACTGTCTTCATGCCAGACAGGTGTACTTGATGGAAGATTTTTAACTCTACATTTTCTGTCTCTTAACTAAACTAAGCACATTTTGAGAATTGTTAACATAGAGCATTGAGTTATGTATGCCTGTTCGGTGTGGGTTTCCTTAAAAAAATACTCAGCCTTAATGAATTCATCTCAATTAGTTGTCCTTTTGCTGAGCCTTCATATATGAATGTTACTTCCGAAGGACAAACTTCTTACTGAAGATGTAAATACTTAACCATTAATTATTACACTGCTAAAAGACTTTGTAGGGCTTTGACCACACACACTTTCTTCCTGTAGTTAAGATAAAATCATGTTAAAATCACGTTTCAGTCTGATAACATTATACATGTTTCTTGTGTACTCAGGTTTCCTTTACCTGCAGTCCTTCCTGATGAAATCTCTGGGATGTAGAACTCAGAACTGGTGTATTCCTCCTCACCCTATTTACTATCCATACACAGCATATCACAAGAACATCTAGGACTGTTCAGAGACAAGACTGGCCCCGTAACACATTTTAGTAATATTACTTCTTTCTTTCTGTCTTTCAGATCTTGACAAAAGATTTGGGAGGCAATGCCAAGTGTTCGGAATTCACAGAGGAGATCTGCCGCCGAGTACGGGACAAAGACTAAACTTCCCTCATACTCCTGGTGAGAGCTCTGGAAGGACACGTCACACAGAGTACAATATATGTAACCTGATATCCATATGCATATAGTTTGCTTATCTCTTGAGAGCAAACTTTTTAGCTGAGGCCTCTCCATTAATAAATCTAGTCCAAATGGCTACGAATGATGCTTGTGCCTGCTTTCGATGGACTTTTCCAAGTGCTTTGTCTTATTTATTTTTTTCTATCTGGTGAACGTTTTTATGTAAGTGAATTCTTTTATTGGCACTGTAACTGTCTAATATTTTTCATTTCAATTAGAGGGTTTTACTTTCCACATAGAAAAATGATGCAAACAAACCAGTAACAGAATTAGTGAAACATAAAAAGCACCTTAATGGTTAAAACCTACTTTATTGATCTTGCTGAAAATGAAAAAATAGGTTTTCAGCCTAAGAGTAGCACAAGATAACCTTCATAAACAGAAACGGGTATGAAATAACTTAAACAAAATAGCGATTTCATGTTAGAGCAATGAGAAAACCATTTTAGATACTCTGGTGATTCACGAAATAGAGCCCTCCCCACCAAAGGCATGAATTAAGAAATACAAAATTCTAGAGATTTAATCTATTTCTGTATTTAAAAAAAACCTACAACCATTAACTAGCAAGGGATGAGAATTAATGCTGAAGCAAAATTATTTCTCAAATCTATATATCAAAATAATTCTTATCAGTTTTCCTCTCTGAAACACACTTTATAACAAAGTTTAATGAGGACAAATTATACAGAATTACTTTCACCATGTATTGTGAGGGGAAAGAATTAACTTTGCAAATTTATACTAAATATTTCATGACTTCTGCTAGAATGCTTTTTGTGTTGTAGTTTTCTGCACAGTCTGTTCAGTGTGTCTTCGTGTACTGACTAGTAATTTTATTCTAGAAACTCTGAACGTAAGGGACTGGTCCTAAATGGATTAAGACAGATCAGCGATTTGGCTCTGGTGCCTATGTTCCAGAAATACATTTCATCCCTATTCAAGGGGATCTGAATCTATTTTTTCCTTGCTTACTAAGCTTAATGGGTGCAAAAGCAACTCTTTTCCCTCCCCTCTCCATAGATGCAGATCATCACTCGAGTTGTTCTGATCTGTAGGTATCGAGGTATTGCTTCCATTCCTGCACCCTACAAGAAAATAGGTATTTTCAAACTCAGTATAGCACAGGATTATCCCTACTGCCAGAAGCAGGCTTCGTACAGCTTAATTCTATTCATGGAAAGTAACTAAGTGGAATAATATCTCTTAAGACTGTTTTGGGCTGGTTGTTTCAGAAGTAAAACAACTTTGGAGTAACGACTTCTCCTGTCACTCTCTAAAGTAAGCATCCCAGCTTTTTTATACAGTCTAACAACCTGCTGGAGGAGCTTTATTCCTCCCACACTCTGCTTTTGGTGAATAGGGCAACATTTCTTTCTGTGTTTTACAAGCTGCTGCTTCCTTGTTTCCTTCAGATTAATATTGTTAAAGAAATCCTGAATTACCATTGCGCACAAAATGGGGAAGAATAAACTTTTCAAAGTCCTATTGCTTGTTTTGTTTTTATAATCCTAGGCTGCTAATTTGTCTTATATGTTGAGCTGATTATTGGTCCTTGCAACGAATCTTAAGTCTAAGATGTGTGAGACAGGCAATGGAGCTTTAATGGAAACAATATCCTGTTCTGCATCACTTTTTTGTCTCAATAACAGTGGCTGTGCCCTGCCTGCCTGTGTGAGCTATTAGAGCTGTCTGCCAGAGATCACTTACAGCACACCCTTTAGACAACTTCATGCCAAGCATTTCCTTCGCATAATGTAATTTATTTTTCATATGGGTAAGAAGAAATGCAGCCCACATTTGTCAGAATTAATGCAATGTGAGTACTGAAACAGGCAGATACACACTAGCAAACCCTGATTAAAGAAAAGCACTGTAAACAATTTAAAAGAAATTTCTGTTCTAGCATTTAATAGCATTTTAATGTGAGAGTTCCTGTATTTACTGGTTTGTGTCTTTCAGTCTTAGGGAGCTATGCCCCTGGTTTTTTTGATTACTTGTTTTTAGGAGAAATAGTAATGCTTATTCCAACATGGACTTAAGAAATGAACTGCTGTTTTCACAGAAATCTGAATTCTAGGCACTACATAAATAGGAGCGTCTTCAGGTTCTGGAATGTGTTAGTGAACAACAAGAGACTGTTGTCTGGGAGGCGAAAAACATCCCAGCCCTTTTGATTTTTATTTTTTCTTTAATTATCACTGGAGTGGTATGGCCGTTTCATTAAGCAGTACTGCTATCTACCAAAATATGTCATGAGCTGTAGGCAATGTCCTGTAGGATGAAAGAAAAAAAAAAAAAAAGGGGAAAAAATAAGAAAAAAGGAAGAGCACTGTATAAAATTTTTTTTTTTGTTTCAATCTAGAGGAGTTAGTTATATCTGCTTTATACAACACAGAAGGATGTTTTAAAGGTCATAATGTAAAAGCAGTATTAGAGAATGAACATGCTGTAAAAAGAGGACAAATGATCATGAGTATCAGGAACAACTACATTGACACAGCAGCATTCTAGTGGTTTGGTTCAATAGACTATAAACTCAAAGCATAAATCTTCATTAATGCATTTGATTAGAAAATACTTCCTTTTGCTCACAGATCTTTCTTAATACTTGGAGGAAACACTTCTTATTCTTCATAGAAGGAGTCTACTTCATTCTGGTATTTCTCGAGCACAGCGAGCCGCTTCAGCTTCATTGTGGGACCTTAAAAGAGGGAGAGTCAATTCCAGAATTAGGAACAAAAATTCCTACTCAGCTGGAGCTTTGGTGCCTAAGTTTCTTCTTGAAGAGCCTGTTGGGAAGAACATGCCCCACTCTAAGCATAGATAAATGCTAAAAGTGAGAAGCAAGTGTGGTATGTCAGGTTGCCTCCACATAAGCATGAGGACTTCAAAAGGAGCTGCAGATAAAGAGGGTGGTAACGGACTACCACTTTTTTCATTACAAATATGTTTTTGGAAGCTTTTAAACAATTCCCAGTTTATTCAAACAGCCTGGTAATGTGCTTTGGGCTCCATTATCAGGCTTTCACTATCTTGCTGCTTTTTTTTGGTTTCTTTTTAGAGAAATTTTCAGTATTATTAGTGGAAGTTATTAATACTATAATGCACAAGGAATTAACCAAAATCGATTAATTACCCAAAGCAATCTGAAATTTAAGAGCTGTACTTGCAAATGGGCACAGATTAATGAATGTGTGCACAGCTGGAAGTCCAGTTTTTGTATTCTTTACCACATAATGCATAACCATTTTGACTTTCCCTGTACTGAATATTCTTAGATCAGCAGCCTCTTAGCTATGTATACCTCAAAATAAATCAGTAAGTCTTACCTAGTTCTCCCCCAGAAATGGAAAAATCTCTTGGCAGGACGATCCATTTTTGAATGCAATGAACCCTGTTGGTAGCATTGCTGTTGACTCTGTTGATTCCCTCCTGGATGGCCCTGTAGATCGCCTGGTCTTTTGTCACTACAATCTCGGACACTTTGGTGGCTTTACTACCACTCCTCTGGCAGAAGTCTCGAGCCTGCTCGGTGAGAATGTCAGTGGGATCAGATGTATCTGGGTCCAGCACACTCTAAAATATCAAATGAAGTGAATCATCAAACACTCACTCTTAAAAGGCATTAACAGGTTCTCAGACCAGGCCCTCCCTCTTAGTAAGAGAGCTCAGCATAAACAAACATTCTCTAAGCCTTAGAAAGCAGAAACACCTACAGATCATAAAGGGCTTTTCTTTCCGCTTGGTGACCAAATGCAAGTATTTTCAGCTTATATGCAGACGTCATGAACAGACTTAAAATGTGTGAATGAATTAGGTGATAGAGTCCACTGACCTTGAATTTCTGCCATATTTTCCAAATGACTCCATTGTTACAGGGAAACATTTAGCTCATCATTCAATGGAATTACTATGGTGTCATATAAACAGCTTGAGATAGAAGCGTTCCTAGACTTCTTAAATTAGATTTCTATTGTACATGAAGATAGGGAGGATCGGGCATAGAGGTAAACAACTTGAAAACACCCCAAGTGTCATTCACTAGGTATGTATACAGAACTGAAGTGCAAATGTTGTAGGAAAACAGTGATTTCTCAATTGAAGCTTTTACCACAGCAAGGCTATCAATTATTTTGTTCCACACTCATCCTTCTTGTGTTATAAAAATAACAAATTGTAGAGAAATGTTTTTGTTGAAAAGCTTCTGGGTTTACCCAGCAAAAACATTTGTTGGTTTTGCTCATCTGTAAGCATAAAAGCTATTATTGTGCTCTGTTACAGAGACTTCTCAATCTTCCAGCATTTCTTAAATAAGAATTTGCATTTAAATAGAATATAGCTCTTACTGTACACGTGGGAGAAACAGCAGTAAATATGTGGATGTCTAGCAGATCAGGTAACCCTAAGTTTAGACCCACAGGATTTGGTATGTAGTTGCTATATATTTTTCCCCCTTTAACATCTTCCTATCTAACTTTAGGTCTATTTACAATGGTTCAAATTTATTATTCTTTTGTTAGGTGCAGGTGTATAACTTCACTGAAGGCAATATTAAAACTGGTTTACCTTCAGGGTCAGGAACATTGACAAAAACTTCTTTTTATCTCCAATCACCATAGCATTACTAACAATTGGGAGTTCTTTTTTAACAGCATCTTCAATTGGAATTGGAGGCACGTTTTCACCTCCAGCTGTAATAATCAAATCTAGGCAAAAAAAGAAAGGCTATTAGTTGAATTCAAATAAATTCCAAAGACCGGGTTAATGTTTGGCTCAACCTGCTTTTCTTATTCTGACATTAAAAAAAGAGAGGTTTTTTGCCCCAAGATAATATTTTCCAAAGACCACAAATCCTATTATCTCCAAAACAAAAATTTTTCAAACATATGCTCAAGTTCTCACATCTCCCTCAGTATCAAAGACCACAAATCCTTTTTTAATGAGTCCAGTAACAGTTTTTAATAGTCCAGTAACAGCTTATTCTCAAGGGACTGTTACATAATCTGGAATTTTTCTGTGAGAGATCATCTCTTCCAAATTAGCATAGGATTCACCCTCTATTCAATTGTTGCTACCTCACCAACAAGCAAGTTCATTGTTAACATCACGATTAAAACCAATTCTTAAATCCACCAAGAGGGGTCAGACAAAAATAAGCTACTACTGCAGGAAGGCTCCATAAAAGCAACATTTATTCTGAAGTGTAATACATATATTCAATGAAATTATTACAGACTTGAGTAGTATCTAAGTAAATTCCAATTCTTTGCTTTTGTTACTTTGGTGACTTCTCACTGTCCTCAAATAATTGTCTTTGCAGCATTTCAGAACATGCTTCAACAAATAACACAGACACACTTTTCTAGGTCCAACTTCACCTTTCGTTCCACCTTCCTTTTACAATAGCTCTGTCTTTGTCTTAAATCCTCTACCAATCTCTCTGACCCTTAGTTTTTCATTGTCCTTATTTGGACTTGAATTTAAAACTGCAATGAAACTGGACATACGGTGATTTTATCCCAGATTGTCTACCCATCCTGTAATTTAGAGTAATTGCTATTAGTTCAGCAATCAAGACAGGTGTAAGAGAAAAACAAACGTTCAGATGGATTGAGACAAGGGATTGTTACTGCTATGCTAAAGGCAAATGAATCAGACAAGAAAACAGTTAAAATCACGACAGCTGCATTTGGTGCAGGTTATTAATAGTACTAACTTCAGTCCTCATTCCTAGCAAGACATGATGCCACCTGTGACAAATTCACTCATCCACGTTATCTCCCTAGTGATTCATCGTATGCTCTAAGATGATACTTATTCAATTCTTAAATCTTCAGTTACATCTTGCCTGTGACCAACCCCACAGTCTGAATACATATAATGAAAAAGCCTCCAAGTAAGCAAGTGGCCAATCTCACGCTTGTGAGACTTCAGCCAACGTCCTGTAACAATACCTAAGTGCATTTCTGCTCTCAAGCTTCAGCTCCAGTCTCTGCAAACACATCACCTCAGGCACAGAGGAAGCTACCTCTGACCTACAGCAACAACTGTCGAACAGAGGGTGCCTCTCCTTACTGTCTAAACACTCTACTGTGCAATTAAGACAATTTGACAAGATTCAAAGGGAGACTGAACAGCTTAATGATCTCATTCAAATTGAACAAGACGCATTAAACTTGGGTTAGTTGTTCATATTGCTAATTGTAATTAATACTCAGGAAAGGTCTGGGAGATAACCTCATTGAGGAACTGAATCATCTCCACCTATTACAGACTAGAGGGAACCCTTCCCAGAACACAACACACTGTGGTTTTCTCATAGGAAAGTTTATTTTTCCTTCCTGTTAGGGCAATGCTGCTGGCATTAGAGGAAAGACACTTCATTAGACGGACCACATCTGAGAGACGACTGAACAGTGCTCAACAGTTACCACAAACATACAGCAACATTTTGCCTATTACCTTTAATTCTTCCAGTGACATAGAGAAAGCCATCCTTGTCTAGCTTTCCTAAATCTCCAGAATGCAGCCACCCCTCCTCATCAAAGGCTTCTTTTGTTCTGTCTTCCATATTTAAATAACCCATGAAAACAGTCCTTCCCCAGAAACAGATTTCTCCATTGCCTTCTGTATCTTTGTCCATCAGTTTCACTCTGCATCCAGGTGCTGGTTTACCACAGCTACCAGAGAAGAGCAGAAAAACCCCACAAGGATCACAGAAATATCAAGCATAATACTGATAAGATGGCCAACATGCCAAATCCCTGAAACTATCAAAGTATCAGTGACTGCAAATATCACCGTGCTGTAACTGTCTGACAGCTATGGAATATTCACTCACTAGGGCAGACTTGTTAGGGTATCTGAGCGCTTTCTGGCAGTCTGTCTTGCCCTGTGTTTGCTGCTTTTTTTCCCCCTCTGTATTTTCAGGCATAAAGCCACTTTCATCTTTGAGGTCTTGCATTCCTCCCCTGGGCCAGGGCTAGGATATATGTCAGATGTAGTCAGTGTGCTCTCCATATAATGCTGTAGCTGAGTTTCAGTGCTCCTGGCATGGTGTGCTATGGAGTCAATGTGTTCAAATTCTGACCTGGAAATTATACTGACTCCCAAAGTCATAGCAGAGTGGCAATGCAATCAGAGAAAATAAAATAAGCTGTAATACCTTCGCTGACCTTAGTAAATACTCTTTTCATAGATATAATGAAACAGATCATACTAGAAAAATAATAAAAAAGGTAAAATTACCTGTGCTGCCTGTAAATGTAAGGCCCACACAAGCAATGTGGGCCTGTGGTCTCACTCATCCCGTAGGCCTCATACAGGGTGATGTTCAGACCCAAGAAGAAATACAGGGTTTCTGTATTGAGAGGAGCAGCACCGGAAAAGTGCTTCTGACAGGAAGAAAACCCCAGTGCGTTGCGGATTTTTGCAAGCACTAAGTAGTCTGCTAGCCTTGTCCAGAGCTGCTTTAGATCACTGTTGAGTACAAAACGCACAAGTCAGAGCAACCTAGGAAGTTTTCAAAACAAAATCAGGCACAGATTCTGTTTAGATATGTATTTGTCATTTGGTTTTGGGTGTGGACAGAAGCTAGAACATAAGGTGGCATATTCAACCGTTTTTCATTTATTCAGTATCTTTCATTTCTCCAACTTTCATACCTCCAACTCGAGGTATCTGAATACTACATAAAAACACTAAAAAAAAAATTGTACACAACAAAACTCTTGTATTCCTAATTTAGTATCAGTTAAATGTGTCTCTGGGAACCTATACCACTGAAGTCTGAAATTTGCAACACCTGTCTGAGAAGCTGAATGATCAGACAAACAAAACAATATCATGGAATGATCTTTTGGAATACCATTCTGCATAAGAAGTTTCACACTTCATTGTGAAATAATTGACATCAATAATAATTGATAACTACACCCTACCCCCTGCACTATCTGTGCTGTGTTGCCAGGCCAGACTTTACCCATTTATACTAAGAATCGCACTGAGGCTTCACAGTTTATTACAAGCAAATTGCTACTTCCAAATTGCTGGAAATCTCACTCATTGTAATACATACCTGCTTGAGCCATTTAGGTTCCTCTCTAAGCTAAGTGACATAGCCCATGACAGCAATTTCTTCTTCATAAATCCTGACTGAGCAGATGCATCCTTTAATTTCTCCATGATTTTCTCCCATACTCGGGGAACTCCCATGTGAGACGTTGGCTGCACTTCTTTTAGTGTGTTGATCAAGCTGCCCTGTTATAATCATTAAATAATTTCAACAAAAGGCACCCAGCAGAGAGAAAGAGGTTTGGTGAAGTAAAACCTGCATCTTTAGTGATGTAGAACATCACTAAATATGTAGGATATAAAGAAGGACTGCTGAGCCCACTTCAGTCAGCCATATGCACTAACATGTGTCAGGTCTGACACATCGGGGGAGGTACGTACACAAGAAGGAAAAACACACATGGTTCAGTTCCTCCTCCCTCCCTTTCCTCCAAAACCTGCTGATACTTCTTTTGCCTTAAAGAACCTTATGGATATGGATTATATATTTCAATTGGAATCTAGAGCACTGGATCAAATATAATGAACTTTATTTTTCCACAATTCTTACAATAACGGATTCTCAATCTTTATCCTCTACAACTTGTCAAATATCACATTCTCTCCTTGGGATGTTTTCTAAGAGAAAGAAGTGCAATCTTAATTAGATGTAATGCAAGAAAAGGTACCTTTAGAGCATCTGGCTCAGCAAAGTAAACTTGCTCTCCCCATTTGATTCCAGTCCACAGGTCATAGATCTGTGCAGCTATGTGGCTGAGTGGGAGATAACTGACTATAGACTCCTGTTGGACCTCTGCAGGTTGCATACCTCCTGCTCTGCTGCAATGTGCGGATGTCCAGGTTATCTGTTTGAATAAATAATAAAACACATTAGGTATGGTGGGGGTTTTGGTTTGGGTTTTTTTTTTTCTCTCCATTTTTCCTTTTAATATGAACTAAGGATCCTCTTGCTATGCTAAAGAAACTGAAAAATCTGTGCTCACAGAAATTGCTGAGGACATTGCAATACTGACAACACACCAGACTGTCAGTTCCCAAGGAACACTGTGCCAAAAGCCAGATGACCTTTGCAGCAATACAGAAGTGCAGAGAACATAAGTAAATACACGTTCTGTGCTGCCTGACTGGGCTATGAACGCTACCAGCTCCCCATGCCCTAGTGACACACTGAGCCATGGGCTGGATGGACAACAAACAAATTGATCTGTCCCTTCCTTTGCAACTCTCCTGCTCTGCAGACTTTCCATTAAATTGGCACCTTCCGCCAGTGCCATATGTGCAAGTTAGAAAAAGAACAATAAATACTCAGTGATCAGTGAGCTTGAAGGGCAATTTAGTATCAGCAACAAGCTCACTGTCTTGTACAGATCATCCCCTCGCTAAACACTAAGGAGGAAGATAGCAGCTGTACTCTGCCTCTGGGATATTCACTGCAGTGGTTTCCAAGCGACACATAAACACACACCCCTCTCATGAGAGGCAGCACATACATGAATAATTTTGAAGCTGTGTTGCTTGACTTCTTAGTGAAGTTGGATGATGTTTCCCTCTCCGTCTTCCCATTTCCCACTTTATCTCAGAAAATGCAGTCTGTGGATGCTAAATATGCATATCTTCATTATCAGAACACAGCATATGGAAGATACGTGATGGTGTGAGAGGCAATGCAAAAGATATACGTGCACAAAAATAAAACCCAAAACAAACAAACAACACCCCCCCAAAAAAATCCCTAAGCAAACAAGAAAACCCCAAGCAACAAAAAGAAACAGCTCTTTCTCAGAGGAGTCTGTAATCTAAACTGGGTAGTGCAGGATACAGGAATCAGAGTATTCAAGATGACTGAGTACAGACACAAACCACATGTATAGCTGTTATCACAGTCTGTTCCTGCCAGCTCCTTTGTAATAGATTAGAAGGTGCAAGTGTAGGCTTGGTCTAAGGAAATGGAGATTCTCAAGACAGGGTTTTAAGGGGCAGTGTGCTGCCAGGCAAGGCCACTCCAAGTTCAGGTGGCAGCACTGGACAAGTAAGTGACTATGGGAGACTTACACAGTAGGAAGAATGGGATGTCTTTAAGACGTGTCTGTCTGTATTCATTGCTTGTACTCCAAGCCTCACAGCACACAGGCACGCTCACAGCAGCTCTGTGTGGGTCATATAGGACTGATTCAGCAGCGGTTTTGCATATGAACAGTGGCAAACATCTTTGACTAAAGAAGGCAGCAGCAGAGCTACAGGCATGGCATGCTTTCCACTGTTTGTCAACACAAAAATAGCCTGTTTGTGATCAGCAGCCAAGAATAGTTTGGCAGCTGGCATGGAAATGACACCAGACTCCTTTGAGATGGAAGAGCATAGATTTGCAACATCAGATCAGTCTTTTTGTCTCCCAAGTTCATTATGTTCTGCTTCCAGGTACTACTGTACTAATTGCCTACATTTGGGTGAATTGCTGTTCACAGTGTGCATGTTTGCAATAACTTCTTCTTTATTTTAAGGGGTGAGGCCATGACTTAGACCAGCCCTTTCACAGATTCACTATGTATTCAGAAAGGCTCCCTACCACCTTCCACTCCTGCTCAGCCACCAATTACACTTCAAATCCTTCCTAGCAAACCTCTGTGGAAAGTCCTTTTAGCAAACAACTTTGCTTTTCTGTATGACTGGCAACTTTCTGTTTGCAACAATGCAAGTAGGGCTACTGCAAGTACCAGCACTGAGCACTGGAGCTGTGCTGTCCTGCAGAAACAGATGTAAAAACCTGCACACAAGTCTGGGAACAAAAAACCCCAATGTAAAAAATCCACCCTTCCACCCCCAGTTTTAATAAAACCCACAAAAGCAGTCCATCAGGCTGTTTTGATAGTAGCTGGCTAATGTATATGACCTGTTCATTTTACAGTGACCTATGACATTGCCTGAGAGACTTTATGGCAATCTGTGAATTACATTTATGAATACATGCATGAGATCTCACAAGAAACACAGTGAATAAAAATTTCATATTCATAAAGACCTGATCAACTTTGTGAAGTACTGTTTGAATCGAGTTTCATTCTTTACCTCTCTTATACTTTACCAGAAACAGCTGACTGCACTTTGGACATTGCTTTGCAGTACACCATCCATGCTGCAAAAGCATTTCAGTGCTCTGGGATGTACCAGCCATTTCAAACCACAGGAATATAAATCCCCACACTTTGCTGGTTCTCTGCTAAAGGAAGAGCCTAAAGTACCTACATTGTCATGACTCAGCATGGCTCCTTTTGGCTTCCCAGTTGTTCCGGAGGTGTATATCAGAACACAGCACTGATTTGGCTTCTGCGAGTCAATAATGTCATCCAAAGTACTGTCAGAGATGTCACCTCCCAGCTCCAGAAACTCTTCCATCTAGAACATGGAACAGAAAATACAGGATATCAAATGGCTTCTTACCAATTGACTCATCACTGCATCTTTCCTATATCAAAAATATTAGAACATTTCAATGCCTTGTTCTGAACATGTGTCCAAAGCATGTCTCCCGAGACCTTGGTTATGTAAGAAATATGCTAAGTCTGTCTCAGACCTTAATGCATGGATTGCAAACAGACTATCTAAAATTGTGCTGCCATGAGGCTTTGCAGTGTCTAAGAAGGGAATAGTAATACTGTTCCTCCTCCAACATAGATACTATGGATAAGTCATGGAGGCTAAAATTCTGTTACTATCTCACACTGTAAGAATGATTCTGAGTCTTATTTAAAGGAATCTGGATGCATCATTTTTATGAGCACACTTGTGACAGCTCATCTATAATTCATTGTACACTATATAAACATAACTATAAAGTAATTGAATGAAAGCTTCTTTGCAAAAGCATTGTTATATGGATGTGTGAATGTTTGCTCAAATTATGTGCTGTTTTATAAGGATCAGCATATGATGCTGGTCACAACTTCCATTCAAATTCGGCTCATTCTAGAGTGAGATAAAACTTCTATGACACTGGACTTTTTTGCCAAACAAATTGGCCCAGAAGAATCCTGAACCTGATCTTCTGTATTACATTGGTTGCTCCCAGATACTTCCATTGCACACTCCTGATATGCTGCCAAGTGTACCATTGATTTCAATGCTAATTGAAAAGTAGGGTATCACAGTATTTTTTTCAAAAAAGAGATAACCAAACTATGAGTTTCCCATCGCAATCATGTGATTCATGTGGTGCTACAGAACTGTGTTGTTTCAATGTAAGGTGCAGCACCTTCATTTTTCAATGATTTCTTGGTGCTATATCTAGGACCACAAAGCAGTAATGGGGATGATGAGAAAGACAGAGGTGAAAAAGGAGAGTCTGCTGGAGGGTAGTCCATTGCTTCTTTCAGACCTCCAGCATTGCCACTGGGCTACTAAGATTGCAATAGTCAGCCCCTGTGGCATCTTAACTTCCTTTTCTTGGGTGGCAAAGCTGTCCTAAGGATTATTCATCAGTTTTATACTTTCTTCCAACAAACCACATCTCTGAAAAGAGAGGCACTGCACAGCTCTGTAGCAAGTAGAGGATTTGTCACATTCTATCCCTTCCCACAGAATGTGATTGCACCAATTTCACAAGCTCCTGGAAAGCCTGGTGGTGTCAAGGATGGAACTGTTTCATCCTGTCAAGAATGAACTTCACTAAGATGCTGTTCCTGTTTTCCTGACCTTACTGTATTCTCACAGTGGAATTCATTGATCACTGTGCATCTGTTGCCTAGGCTTTGTTTACTGAACAGCACCTGCAACAGATGCTGTTGGCATCCCAGCGAGTGTGGAAGGCACAGAAACAGTCACACCACACTCCTGACTTTGCATTTGCCTTCTGGAAACATGCACTGCTCAGCCAGCTCTGCCCTGGCAGCCGCTCATTACACATCACAAATCCCTTTTATCAAATGCCATGTGCGCTAGGTGGTTTGCTCTACATCACAACTCATCAACAATCATTTCTGCCTTTGATGATCTGATCTCTAATTTTCCCTTTAGATGACATGAACTATGGCAACTGTCACACTCACAGCTCCCCTGCTCCTCTGAGAAAATGTCCAACATGACACCCGAACAGTGAACCAGTGTTTAAAGATACAGAAATTCTCAGGCATTTAGATTTCAGTAACTGCAAGTTGCTCAATAATGAAATGCTAGCACTTAATCTTTTTACTAAGAAATATAAATAGTAAAATCATCTTTGTATTAACTTTTTTATTGTACAAGATGCAAGGCATGCTCTATACCAGCATGTGCAGTATTGGAACAGTAACAGTTTATTATTATGTTATATGCAAGATATGAACAAAAAAAAACCACATAAGACTTCTTTACTAATATTATCAAAACTGCAAGTATTTTAAAGTATTTCTGTGCTGTTAACTCTTTGTTATATTTTTATATACTGACACATTTTATTAATCTTCAATATATTTTTTCTGCAGTTGGAGTTTTTCAGCCTAAAATGTGATAATCTGTAGTCCAGTTAAAATACTGGAATAAAAAAAAAATTACTGAATTGACAGGCACCAAGGGACAACTTTTATTTTTAATCATTTGAGAGTACACATTCCCACCTAAAACCTACAGGAGCTTTAATAACCCAGTCAAGTCAAAGATCAGGAAGACACAAGACAGATGGTAAAGCAAGGCAGCTTTTTTAAAAATGTGAAGTAACAAAGGTAAGTTAAACAGAAAAAGGTGATGAAGCTTTTGAATGTGTTTGCTGGAACACAGCAATGCATTCTAAATGGCAGACACTCACAGCAAAAATTCGTCAAATAAATAATAATACCCTATGTATTAACTGGTAAGTCATGGGTATAACCCCATGTATTATTTGGTCATGCCTAACTCTGTTCTAGTATTCACTCACCGTGTACAAATTTGGATGTCTCTCTGCAATGGAGTCCTTATATAGCACCACAGCCTTCAAGTGCGGCAAGCGATTCCAGATCTGTTGGGTTTTTTAAAACAAAGTTATTATTTATTATTCATATCTTGTGTGGGTTTTTTTTCCACTCTAATGCTGCCAAAACCAGAATGGCTTGACAGGCACAAAATACTCCTGTTTCCCTCCACCCCCAAATATTCTCCCCTAAACTCCTCACCACCTAGCTCAACTAGAGGCGGGAGGAAGGAGGAGGGAACGACACAGTCTACACAGATGACACCGTCTGCTCTAGGAAACCTGCTTTCAGTCAAAAGGCTTAAAAAAAAATAAAAATACACCAGAGATGGCTCCTCAGCATCCTTTCTCATAATGCACAAAAGGGCACACCAAGGAACAGTGCAGGTCAAACTAGAAGCTGAACCTGGCTGTGATTACCAAAACAGACAAAGTTCCTCAGCAAAACCTGACGTCCAAGTGCTAAAAAGAGTTCTACTCCCTTAAGGAAAAAGAAAAGGAAGCTGTATGCACATTGTAAGGATAAATAAAAATATAGAGCTGCAGGCTTATAGGTAGACAGCAGTGGCCGCTGCTTTCAGCAGCTCTTTGTGTGCTTTGCATGGTGTGCAGAAAGCATTGATTTCACTGAATTCCATGGAACCCCATGCCTCACAGATGCCTTTCAATTGACCACCTTTTGCACTGAATCTGTGCCAATACAAAAGCAGTGGCTTGGTGGCAGCCATTATGTACATATTATTAGAAGGATAGCAATTGAAATGTTATGTTATAATTTCAGTCTTGGGTTCCAGAAAACAAGTTTCAAAAAGCCCTCTGCTGGATAAAGCAGTGCTGGCCAGAGCTCTCTTTTTCTACATAGTGTGTATGAACCAAACCCCTTGAGTCCTTCCATTTAGATTCTTCTTTCCTTGTTCACAACAGCATAGCCTGGCATTGTTCCAGTGACACTGTAAGAATGCCTGTCTGACTGTGCATTTTTATAGAACACTTTTAAAATTCTCTCTTCTTCCATATTGCATATAAAACAAAACTATACAATACAACATAATTAATGTATAACTTACACAAAATACATTTGAAAAAATCCATTGCATATTTTCTCTCTGGCAGGTATGTTGTTTTGGCAGAAAACTCCATCAAGGGCCCTCTTGCTTCTGCAAATGGGGGCATTAGGTGCAAGTTTGATGAGGCCACAGGCCTCCCTCAGTACCTGACAGACAGACACCCCCTTCCCAGGGAACTGCCTGTGCTTCTCTCCCAAGTCATCCTTCTATCAACTTGGCCTTTCCATCTGGCACTCTTGCTGAAAGGCAGTCCCAGCTGCCCAAGTGTTTTGTCAAAGTTGGGACTGTTCACTTATGGAGGTTCCTCCTTTCTCACTAAGGTCTAGCTCATGTTAACCATGATGCTACCAAAGTGCAGTAAACTCAAGAGCCTTAATGGCTGATATCAAAAGCAGGAAAAGATGACAGCTTGGAAAGAGGAAATCATGAATACTGACAGCCTTATTATTTAAATGGCCAGTCTTTACAAACCTGTATCAGCGTAATGTCTTCCATTCAAGCGGACTGTGCTTTTCCACACAGAATCATGTGGTGAACCATGGGATCAAAATGTAGGGTTTTTTCAGTTAACCCTCAGTGAATCATCCAGTGAGCTCTCTGCTGGAGCCACAGACACTGCAGAGGCTCAGAGCCACCCACGAGCTCTAACACCAGATACCAGATTTCTGAGTAACAACACTTACCTCACAAAGAAAGGTTTCATGATACAGAGAGTGGTATTTGGGTTGAATACAGCATGAAGAAATGAATTGTGGCTTTTCAGTAACCACTCAGCCACCTCGTACCTGCATTATCTTGTCCAGCTGTTTCTGATTTTCCACAACCATGATATCAGTTTTGCTGTCATGAGCAATGTAGTGACAGGCCTCTGGAGAATTGGTTGTATATATCCCTGTGACAATTCCTCTGTATCAAAAAAATTATATACATAAAAAACAGGTATTCATATACATATATACACACATATAAATGCACTTAGTATCCAAAGAAAATAATGATCAAGGATCAGATGAAAGCTGCAAGAATATGAAGTTGTGGAAGCAAACAGGAGCACAACTCTCATGTTTGTTTTACATATTCAGCTATATATGCACATTGCAAAAATTAATCTCTCTGAACTCTATTCAGCAGAAGACGCTGTAGGCTAGAATTCAGTGTTTTAACCCACAAAAGGTTACACAAGAGTTAGCTCAGGAAACAAAAAACTCCCAACTATGTCCTCTTTCTATTCAAGCTTTACACAGGTACCAGTTTGGATTTCATTGGCACAGAAGAGCTTAAGAATTAAAATCCAAATTGTTTAAACAGCTATCAGGGCAGAAGAAATTAGGGTAATTACCATTCACATGTTACTTCATCTGCTTAAACATATCTTGCTGTACACAAATATCATTAATATAAAATGGTGATTCCCATCTGTTTCCCAAATCTTCCATTGCTAAAATCCTGTACAACAGCTTCTGTGTGACTGTCACAGTTAAGCCCATAGCAAACAGGATCCATTTATGAGTGTCTGGACTATTTGGGATATGAGACTCCACTAGGCTGCTGAACATGTTAATCAGTAGCAACACAGCTTTCAAGATAAAACACAAAATACTGATTTACTCCATTTCCAGACCTAGCAAAACAGAAATTCCCAAATGCCCCTCAAAATCAAGCCCCCAAAAATATCTTACCCAGCAAAAACAGCTCCAACAGCTGAGATGAACCATTCTGGAGAATTAAATCCAAGGATTCCTACACTATGGAATCGTTCAAGACCAAGCTTAAAAATAATATGCACAAGGTTATATAATACAGGCACACTGGAGAGAAACATACACACAAATATAAACCATGGAAACTTTTGATTTATTATTGCATATTGACAAGGCATGTGAAGGCACGTTTTGGTATCCATAGCAAACAGTAATTAACAGGATGTGCATTTTCCACTACCTTCTCCTGTCTGGTTGAACTCTGCTGCCCAGAAAGACCCAACCCCCCAAATATTTCAATATGAACAAGAGCATAATGAGTACTAATACTACCCTATGTTCAGAACGTTTTAAAGATTGTCTTTATCTCACCAAATTCATGACAGTAGTTTTCCCCTATTTTTCTTTTTTCATCTCAAGCCCTCATGTTGAGCGCTGCACCCATGTCCCAGTGAGACAGTGCAGCACAGCAGCTCCTCACTTGCAGTCAAGGTTCCCTGACAGCAGTGTTATCTCTTTGACCAAAACTCACTTTCAACATTATTATTTCAATAAATAATATAACTACTGATCTTCAAGTAATGGGAAAAAACTCTTATATTGTGGGTTTTGGAGATGTGGGGGTTTTTTTGTTTATTTTGATTTTCAGTTTTTTAAAGGAGACAAAAGGATTAAAGGAATTGGTTTTGTTTCCGGTACCTACCTTCAAGAAGCTCTTGGCTGCTTTCCTAGAGAGGCAATAATATTCTGAAAAGGTTATTTTCTCCCATTTTCCATTCTTTTTGCTGGCCAAAGCATTAAGGGATCCATATTTTTCCAGGCTCTCCTTGAACATTTGATGAACTGTTACGGGAGTCTGTGGGCATGAGTTATCTATTCTCAGTCTGACTCTACCATCAGCAAAAGAAGTCCACAGAGACTCTGGAAGGCAAGGCACCATTGTCAAAGTAATCTACAATTGAAAAATACCATGTGACTGTGTACCACAAGACAAGAGGATTGAGTAAAAACCACAGGACTAAGCACAACTCTGGCACTTTTGAGAGAAGGGCTTTCCAATTTCTTACTATCAAATATACCATGTAGAAAGAGAAATCTTTATTTCTTCTACTTTGTTCTGCACCTTGAATAGAAGTGCCATATGGAATTAAGCTGATGATCTGCGTGCCACAGGCACACCACCAGTTCCAGAAGAATCTGTTTGCCTGTGTTCAGCTCTGCACTCCCCCTTGTGCCAACAGAGTAGCTGGTCAATCAGAAGGCTAAAGAGATTCAAAAGATATGAAACCTCCACCCCTGTTCAATATCCAAGCTCCTTTTGCTTGTTACAACTCCTTCCTCCCTCCTGCCCCTCCAGCTATTCTCCCTCATGCTGTCCCTGTTCCTCACTACCCCCAATAGGTTTTCCCTTCATCATCTGCCCCTTGTTCTAATGGGTTCATTCCACTCACTCCTGTCTCGTTCTGGTTCCATTTTTCTTCTACTCTTGTCTTCCTCACTCTGTCTTTATACCATCCACTTTTTTCTCCTTGTATTTCTCCTTGGATTTTTCTCCTTGTATTTTCTCCTTTCCTTGACAGGACAAAGAGCACCAACAAATGTCACTTGGCTCTCACCACTGGTGCCAAGGACAGGGGCAGTTCCTGGCGTTCACTAGAAATGTCTGTCTCAAAGACTCTCCTTGGCTCTTGCAAACCCTGCAAGAGGCTGAGTATGAATACAACCCCTAGATTCTCTATGGAGTGTAAGTTGGCAAAATTCAGGTGAATTCTCACAAGGAAAGCACAAACCGTCCCATGACTCCCCTGTCAAACAGTTCCCATAGTTATGAATAAAATAGTACAATGACATTTGAGGAACAACATTTTTCCCCTCAGATTTACTTTCAAAAATGAAGCAGTATTTTTAGCATAGACATAAAAAAGATGTATTTTACAGTGAGCTGGTGAAAAGATTTCAGGCCAAAGTGCTTGGGTTTGTCAGAATTAAGAGTAATAGAAAACAGTACTTTTTGAAGTTCCTGATATAATTGTCTTTTACTACGCTTATGGAAAGCAAAAACTGTAAAGCAAGCTCAGTTAGTACCTGTGCTGTTTCCTGGCACCTCAGGGACTGAAAATGAGTGGTTCTGGAGTGGTCCAAAGTACAACATGCATTACATCCCTTTCCAATACTATCCTAGCTGCTTCAGAGGGTCTGGGAACTGCCTCTCCGAGCACTTCTGGCAATATATGAACACATGAGCCATAGCTGGATTTACATCAGCTCTTTAGAACACATTTGCAGCCTCCCTCAAGTCAGGCTGGCAGTCTGCACCAAGAGCCAGAGGCACAGCAAACTACTGTAAGCTCACAAACATTTCATTCCATTCCTGCTCCTGGCTGGCAGATTTGCATTGTTCTCTTGACAAACAGAAGGTGTTAATGACAACAGTAAGTACAAATAAAGCTGCTTCATCTCCATGTGCCTTCATTTTCTCATGTGTAAATTGCACATAATGATTTTCAAAACATAGGTGTGGAGCTGTGCTCAGGTCAGTGGAGAAAGGGCATCATAAATCCAGATGGTTTAGAAAAGCAGCTCTGAAGGATTTTAGGTAATAGACAGACTTTATCAAAGTGTAAGCAGTAGCACCCAATAAATACTTTACGAGCTGAGAAGGCAAAGCAGGTGTTTCTGCACTTAACCCCAATGCAGGTGTGAAAAGGATGAGAGGTAAGACCTGTCAGACACAGAAGCTATTGTTAATTCAAATGTTTACTGTCTGCAGTGATACACCAAAGCCTAGATGAAAAAATGTATATCTAGATGTTCTGGCTTTCAAAACAAAGGTGTCAGGGATTGCAGGTATGCTTGGACACAGGTGGGTGACTGCTCTGTTCAAAACAGAATCATACCATACAGAGCTAAAAGACAACATTCTGCTCCATGTATTAAAAAAGCTCCTGAATAAAGAGTACCACTCTTGACAGAAACTGAAAATATTAGCAACACTCCTACAATAACATTAACAGAAGGTGTATTGATAGTGCCTTTTCACTTCAGATGTGCAGCAGGTAACAGCACAGTTCCCAGAGAAGAATGAAAAACCAATCAAATCCCTGAAATATCTACACAGAAAAGCCTAAAATGTACTTGAAAACTGAATTTCCTTTTGCATTCCTTATGCAGGTTTTTCTGGTGTTAAAAAGGCATCTTTGATTCATACCAAAGACTAAGAAAATAATCGGTTTCAGAGACTCCGCATCACCTTAACAATACTCAAGATACAGCGCAAACAAATATAAACTTGAATGTCCACTCAGTGTCTGCTTTTGCATGTATTTGCAGGTAGAACTTAAATCTCAAAACAGTTCTGAAATCTCGATAAGCCACATAATTCTAAAAATGTAATTAGTCAGTCCCATAGAGTTAGTAAAACTAGTGAACATGAACAATATATTCCTCTGTCAGTTTGCAGAGAGATTTTGAGCAGAGGGCTCATTCCTCTCAGAAAGAGCCTGGGAAGGAACGCCTAGCTAAATACTATAAACATCAATTATAAACTTTGGGAAAAGCAAAATAGGTGCTCTGTCTCAGTAGCATCTGAAAGTTAAAACTACAGTGTCTGGGCTGGAAATGAACTCAGTACCTCCTGAAACCAAAGTGGAAATCAGAATAAAACCCCTGTAAATACACAATTAGCACTGGTACATTATACAACTGTAGCTTTACAGAGAGCACAAGGAAGAAGCCCCAGCATTCCAGCTCAAACCACTTTGATGCCACCAAAAGTTCCATGTACACAAGCAAAGAGCAGTATTTGTTCCTTTCCTCTTCCTTCCACTAACTCCTGCTACCTGCATTATACTTCATACCCAACGTGCTTTTTCATTCACTACTATGTGACCTTGGCTCATGTCCTTCATATGAATTCACCTAAGGTCAGAGATGTTGAGAAAAGATTTCTGCTTAAAGAAGACTACATTGTCAGATAAAAAAAAAAAAGAGCATAGATTTTATTCAGGTAATAAAAATTTGACTGTCGCTGCTTGAGACTCCCGAAGTACATTTTTTTCTCCATGTTGTTCTCCTCCAAGGCCAAAAACTCCATGATCAGACTACATTTTCCATGTTTCACTGCTGAAGGAAGAGATGGCTCGGGGCAGACTCATACGTAAGTTATAACAGGGTGATCGTACTGCAGCTCGTCTTGAGAACTGTTCTAAGAAAAGCTGATCTAAACACCTGGGATTTTAGGTGTGCAGTTTTCCCTCGAAGGTGTAAATTTTCAACAAGAAACTTTACAGGAGAAGGAAGGTAGTTAAGAACCACTTAAAAGACAAACTTGCAGTTTTCAACTGATCTTTTACAAAACAATCCTAAACTTAGGAGCCATTTACATGTGAATACTGATTTATAAAATAACATTTATTACTCAAATATTTGAGGACTCAAGTTTGAAATTATACACAATAAAACACATTACAAATTTTGTATTTTTAACAGGCAGTTTATTCCTTCCACCATGTACAATGGAACAATTCTGACACGGTACAAGCCCAGATACAAAAAATTACTTTAAACAGACAAACAAATAACAAGTCCTCTCTTTTTTTCATGAATAATCAGTCTGGCTGAAACTGCTGGACCTCTGGGATATATGAAGGAGACTGTGTAGTAGTTAAAAAACAAAGACAAGAGATATACACTAATCCCACATCTTAAAGCTAATATAATTAATGAAACCTTCTCTGTGTTCACTACCTGACCTGCAAGTATTCTGGTGACTGCCAAAAAGGATTTGAGAATGTAAATGAGTTCAGATGTTTATGGAAGAACAGCTCTGAGAGTCATATAAAATGCAAAAGACCCAAGGTCACCTTTCAGAGAGACAAACAAACAGACAGGCTGATTGTGGAGTGGCCCTGCTGCACAACTTGAGCCACTCCAAGTGTTATTCCATAGATGTGCCCTGCAACGCAAGAACTAAACCAATAATTTAACTTCTGCTTGAAAATGAACCAGATTTAACTCACAAAACAGTGTCTTGATTATATGCCAGATGCTGCAAAACATCACTGCCCTAATGATGAGAGAAGGAATTCAGGTCCTTGCTGGAGGCCTTCCTGACAGTCATCACCCAAGATTCCACAGCTATGATGCCATCACATTCTGCTGACAACACAAATTTATCATTCCTCTTCTCACCCACTATTTTTTACTTTTCTTCAAGATGTCTGTGACCCTGACAGATTAACTTCATTTTAGTAAAAGCTGGAGATGAGTATACACTGCTTAGACTCTGAGAGCATCTGTGGTATCTGTGTCAAACTTCTCTTTGTGCCAATAAACACAGTAAACGAAAGTACAGAACTTTGGAATTCCAAGTGAACCAGAAAGTATCATAGTGATTCTTCTAATAAAATACACAAACCAGCTCCTGCTGCTTGCCTTGCCACAGCCGGGGGAGGAAAAGGGTTTTCTGCTATATTACCAGTTTTCCACAAGAAGCACGTAACTTTACCCTTTAACAGAAAAGACAAAAAATAGAGGAAGTCTTTTCAAACTAGCCAAAATACGGAAAAATAGTTCAATTCATGGAAACTTTTATTTTTCCATTGGAGGAAAAGGGAACAATTATTAATTTCTGTAAAAGATACTGTATTTCACATCAGTAAACCTCTACCAGTGTGGATCAGAGAAATAAGATATCCTCCAAAGAAAGCCTCCACAAGCTGACGTGGAGGGAGTGGTGCACCAGGACAAGTACAAAATAAGCTTCATAACAATACTGACGCTTCTAAAACTGATTACGATGCACCAAAATGAAAGTGTGTGGAGGGTGTAATCAGGAGGAAACATCACTACAGAAACATTGCCCAGGCATGCAGGAACAGAAAGCCAAAACTCAGAATTGAAATTGGTGAGTAATGTGAAAAGTCACAAGAAGGGCTTTTACAGGTAGAGTGGCAGCCAAAAGGAGAACCAGAGATATCATGGGCAACTCACTGACATAGGACATGGAAAGGGCTGATGCTCTCAGTGCCTTCTTCACCTCAGTATTTACTGGCAAGGTCAAGCTTCCTGAGTTTCCATGCATAGTAATAGGTGAGATGTTTTACCTACAGCAGCAGAAGACCAAAGTAGGGACCACTTAAACAAACTGGATACATACAAAAGAGTTGATGGGACCAGATGGGATCAGAGTGGACAATGAGAAACCAGGTCAAAGCCATCACAAGGCTGCTCTCTGTCATCTTTGAAAAAGCACAGCAATATGGTAAGGTCCCCATCACAAGAAAAAAGGCAAACATCACACCTGTCTTCAAAAAGCAGAAGAAAGAGGATTCAGACAACTAAGGGCTAATCAGCCTCACCTCAGTCCATGGAAAGGCTATGGAACAAACTCTCCTAGAAACCATTCTGAGCTATAAAATGGTGACTAAGACCAGCCAGAATGGACATACCTAACTTGGCACTGGTAAATCTAACCCAATTGCCTTCCATGATGAGTTGACTGGCTCTGACATGGTGAGAGCAGTGGCACATTGCTTACGTTACCTTTAACAAGGTCTTTGACAAGTTCTACATAGTTCATCATCCTCAGAAGGTTTGAACCAGCTGGAGTTGGAGGAACAGGTGGATAAAAATTTGACTGGATAAGTAGTCAGTAGAACAGTCAGTGGTCAACAATTCTTAGTTAGCAGTCAATTCCAAGTGACATTCTTCAGGGGTTACTTGTGAGAATGACACTGGTTCAATGATGGCACCGTTGTCCTGGCCAACAAGAATGCACCCTCACCAGCTACAGTGATGACCATACTTGAGGAAGTGACCAACAGGACAAAAGGCAGGGCAGCCATCCAGATGGACCTCAGCATACTAGAGGAATGGCCTGGCATGACCCGAAAGCCCGACAAGGGTGAAGCCAAGTCTTGCACTCTGGGTAGGATAACTCCATGGCACAGCAGGGGCTGGATGCCAGCTGGCTCAGCAGAGAAAGCCCTGTGGTGCCTGGTGGACAGGCTGGCTGCGAGTCAATTGTAAGTCCCAACACAGATGAAGGCTAACTACAGCCCTGCCTGCATTGGCAAGATTATAGCCAGCAGACCAAAGAAAGTGATTATTTCCCCCTACTCAGTGCTCCTGAGGGTGCATCTGAAGCAGCGTGCAGGTTTGGAAGCCCCAGCGCAAGAGAGAGATCCTGACAAACAAACTGGCTCAAGCCAAAAAGAGTGACTGACTCCCAGGCACTCAGGGGCCTGGAGCACACCATGTACAAGAAACCCCTGCAGGGTCAGTGTTTCTCCAGTCTGGAGAAGATAAAGAATGAATTTACCTGCAGTTTGCCACAGACTGAAGCAGGTGCTACAAGGAAAACAGATTCTTCTCAGAGGCACACAGCAGAAGAGCAAGAGGCAACGGACATGAGCTTCAGCAAGGAAAATTCTTGCTGGATCAAGAAAAAGGATTTCACAATGTCGGTGACTCATCCTAAGAAGACGGCCTGAGAGGCTGTGTAATTTCCACCCCTGGAGGTTTTCAAACCTCAGCTGAACAAAGCCACAAGGCTCCCTATGAGCAGAAAGATGTCCTAGTTGCCCTCCAGTGGTCTTTAACAACATAAATTATTTTGTTGATTCCATTAGTATAAAACCAGCACGGATGAGTTCTTTTCTAACTCCACACTGGTTTTAAATCAATATAATGCTTGCGGCCAATAGTAAGGGTACTCTGGATTTACATATGCATTAGAAAACCCAAAATCTGGCTTGCTTTCCCAGGAATGAGCTTTTATATGGTGGTGGAAAGGAATGGGGAAAAAATTCCAGAACAACCTGTGGCACTCATTAGATAAATTTACTCCTGAAATGTATCAATTATAAAGTGAGGAAGAGAGTTCTGCACAACTACAAAATATCAGAATCTCCTTCTTTTCTCTTTACATATAATGTAGACCCCCTGCAACCAAAAAGTGAACTTCCTTCTCACCAAAGATTTTCTGGGAGGAGTTTCTGAAATCCAGCCTTCACTTCACCACTCAGCATCTGCATAGCAGTGTGATGTTTCCAAGTTAAACAATGCTTCTAATTTAAATGGATAACAAGTAGTGCCACAGATTCCTAAAGTCAAATAAAAGACGAAGTCTAACAAATTGTAAGCTCCTGATTCATCAACTTAGAAACCTATCTAAACACCAATAAAGGAACCACGCAATTAAAATGGATGAGGTGTGATTTGTGTTTGCAGGAAAATGATGATGGAACAGCTGGAATGGCTTCTACCCTTAGCTGCTCACCTCACCTTTGTGGCAGAGGCTGTGGTCACCCCTGCAGGAGTGGCCGAATGGCATGTGCATTCCTTGGTTTACAGCCCAGCCCTTACTTCTCGAAACTGCAGCCAGCAGCAGCCTCTGGGAGAGAAGCAGGTAGGGAGCTGACAGCATTAACCAGTGTCCCAGATAAATTCTTAGAGAAATAGGTCAGAGCCTTCATGAGCGCAGAAGCAAGTACTCTGCAGAATCACAGCTTCAGTAATAATCTACATAGAGAACATGTGGTTCAAATAGTTAATAAGATACCCTGAAAATTTGAAAACAGAAGTTTGTTGTCACCTTTATTCATCCACATTTATTTCCTGCTCACTGAAAGCGCACAGCTAGAAGTTCACTTCTTGGAAAGAGCCCTATTGTGTATCAAAGAACTTGCTTTTTAAAGGTAACTATATATCCATACAGGTACACATTTATACACATGTATAAAGTCTGCATGCAAGATTGCTACATAGATCATATCTGAATACTCATTGCTTCAGTTTTCTCCTAGAACAAATACTCAGTTTCAACGAGCACATTTAGATACCAGTAGCAGCCTCACCAAGGCAACAGGGAGCTCCCTTAGGGAGCAAACCTTCCAAAGAACCTCAGAAAATTCTGCTGGCAGACCTCCTGTAAGCCACACCGTAGCACATTCAGGTAAGTCACTCACCACTGCAGTTGGGTTAAATGACACCAGAATGCACATGCTCTAATGCAACACAGAACAGGCCAAAGCACATATATTCCTTTAAAACCTCCAGTTATCACCCTGTACACCAAATCCTCCCCAGCTGACAGCTGCTGAGTAGGCTGTGATGCCAAAGGTAACCCAACAATTTGAATGATTCTCAATGGGATCAAACAATTTTTCATTTTTATCTAGTCATTATCTCAAATACAGACAACCACTGGCAGAAACTATTAAATCCACACAATTTTACAGACAACTCCTGAAAATTTTTCAGCTGCCCTGACTCACTTCAGTTTTATTTTAATTTTGCCTTTCATTATCTGAGCCCTGAGAAATTGTCAGTCATAACCTGATAGAATAGACATAAAAATTACATTAAAAAAAAAAAAAATCTAAGAAGAGCTCAAATTTCCAAGGATCATCTTTTACATGCTTACCTGCTGGCTCTATGCCTTCACCCTGGGTCTCCTCCAAATGAGGCAGTGAATCTCTGCAGACAGCCTCTGCATCTGTAAAGGTTCTAAAAGCAAATAAGACTACTAAGATGTTATCCAGGAGAACTACTAGGATCTACTACAATCAACATACAATATAGATATCAAAAGGGAATCAAAAACACAGCATGCAAGCACTTTGAAATACAAGCAGGTGGAATTAGAAAGCTCAGAGCTATCAAATACAGTTTGACTCTGTTGCAAACTCCACTACAACCCAGTTAAATGGAAATGCCTTCACTCTAAGGATGACATTCTTTATTTCATACTTTTGGTTTCAACAGCATGGAATATACCAGATGAAGACACTAAGTTTGAACCTCCACTGAGAGGCCATGAACCATACAAGTATGAGGAATGAGTTACCAATCTTAACTCCAATCATACTGACACTACTAATATCACAGCACCTCGTAAATTGTTGAAGAGTTGAAAAGAGCTGAAGCTCTGAAGTCAGGGAATCTTTTTGTTGTTTTTTTAAGGCCAGGAAGAGACAGCAATTTAGTTCATCATCATCATCATCATCGAGTTTCTCAAAAACTTAGCCAACACAACAAATTATCATTAACACATGGATGAAATTAACTTTTCCTGGCTAAATGTAAACAGACTAAGTTTAAAGCACAAACTCCAACCCTGAAAGTCTGTAAGGTGACAGACTGCAAAGAATTCCATAAGCAAAATATCTAAACAATAAGCATTTAGAAATGACTGAATATAGCAGTGCACTGCAGATTATTAATGAATAGCAGCATAAAGATTTTTAAATTAAACTTCATTTCATTTCATAGAACTTATAGTAGGAATCGGCAGCCTTCAGAGGCTAAGAAGGAGTTAGGATTTCCTTCATTCCTTCTCCACAGGTACAACAGAAGAGTCCTGAGTGAAGCTCAGAAAGTCCTTCCCCTCCCCAGTGTAATAAATTAAATCAATATGTAGAAAAAGGAAGTTAAAACAACGCCCTCCCCAGCTATCAAAAAATAACAACCTCAAAAGCAGTTTTTTTACACAGTGGTGACAGGTAGCAAACAGCAGGACCAAGCACTACATCAGACACTATTTCCTATTTCATATTAACAACTACACTTGTAAAATACTTGTACATGTGGGACACTCCTAGAATTTATTACTGTTAGTCACAGTGAAATCAAACTGTAAAAAAGCCTTAACCAAGTTGTATCCCTTTTACAAGAATGTAGCAGAGTCCAACTCTTGACCCCTCAGAAGTGCCAATCACAGCTCTTTTCCTGCCTCGCTCCTCCCGCAGGTCCACTCGGAGCAGGGCACAGGTCACAAAAGCAGCCGAAGGAAAACAAGGAGTCATCACTAATCTTGCCTGCGAGGATATTTCCTCTCTTGTTAATGGCATAATGGGACAAAACATGAAAGGGCTTGTCTGATAAGCAAAATGAGGCTGTGAAAATAGTCACTGGCTTGGTGAAGGCGGATGTTGATGTGAAACTGAGTAATTTAAATATTGAAGGGGATTAGCCTGCATTTTGAAAGGAAAGCCTGTGTTTGATATGTGGAAGAAACGGTGACTTAACGAAGTGGGATTGCAAAGACAGAATGACAGACCAGGAAGACTTATTAGGGAGTATAACAAAAAGAAAACATCTGAAATGACTTTAAAACGTGTCTGTCTGCCATCTCAAAGCACTTGATATAGTTCTTTATTCTTTTCCTATTTAAAGGAAAACTACATTTGATGTTTAGTAATCCAGTGGAATCCTTTCTTTAAATATCTTGTAAATAATAAAGCTTTTAAATGTTTTATTATTTTACCAAACAAATAAACCAAAGTCTTAGTCTAAAGATAACTGAACACCACTTTTGATTAAAACAAAGAGCAGAAAAGCCTTCATAATAAAACAACACTGATTAGTAATGTATCAGAAGAGCCTCATTTGAAGATATTAAAAACTTTAATAATCATCATTAATGACGTTTTCCAGATTGGTATACCTTTAGTTTTTTTAAGTCTTATCTGTTATAGGATCCTGGTTCAGTTTACATCATGTTCCCTTTACAGAAAAACAGTCAACCAATATCAAAACTTCTGAACTTCCTCTGGTAATGCTTTAGTGCACAAAAGTTGCATGAGGAGCCCTACCCGTTCAGCATCTTCATCAGCGTTACAGCTGGTACCACCCCGTGCAACATAGTTCTCACCTGACCCCGTGAACTAAGCAGCTCATTGGAGAGGGAGGCTTTTTGCCCTGGAAGTACAATTACACAATTTTCTCTTCCAAAAACAATCTTTGTATGTATTCAGAACCATCATTTCTGAGTGAAAGAATGTGGTTTTGATGTCTTTACTTTTATCTATATTCCTTTGAAAATTAAGCAAATATCCAAGAATGGTTATGGTATTGAATTGTTCAACTAAGACTGAACTGAGCAGAATTTGGTGGGGCTGCCTGACCAAGAACTTACGCTGCAGCAAGGAGAAAACACACTGCAGAACCATGGCATGGTGCCAAGATGCCCCAGCAAAACCAAAATGCTTTGGAGATCTGGACTTTGGCTCTTAAATTTTTTATTAGGACTGAGGCTCTGCATGAATTATTCAATGTTATTAGTGCAGGGCCAGCACCTTCCAAAATCCAACTACCAGTTTAAAAGTGGATTTTCTACATCTGAGTTCTGCAAGTTTACAATTCAAAAGGTAGTATGCAAAAACCTCTATAAATCACACACAGAGAGAATTTAACAGCAGAGGTCACTTGAACAAGTCAATAGAACAAACCGAGATCACGCTACAAAATGTTGACCAGCTAGGGCTAACCCAAACATATTTCTGTATAACTCCATTAGCAGGGGTGATTTTTGAATGACAGCATTTCCTGATGTAATTTGGGCTTTAATTTCAAGGTATCATTCTAGCAAACATGAGCTCATCTCCTGCCTGAATTCAACACACTGCCCTCACCTGAGACAGAAGCACAGTTTAGGATGACTGGATTATCCAGAGCTCTGGGGCAAAGCCCAAGGCCGCCCAACGCACCCTCAGCTCCCACCACTCCCCTGTGCCCCTGGGATGCTATTTCACACCGAAGCTGCTCCCACACACCAAGCCAGCCTGAGAAGCAACCATCTGAACGTGCTCTATATTGGATTAACAAAGGGAAAGCTTCCTTTCCCTCTGTGTTTGCATGATTGTGACACCTCTAGTGAGATTTATTTTTGCAACCCAGTGGAAGCAATGTGTGTGTGAGGTAAAATACAGACCGATGTAACTGACAGCCCTTCCTGCTGGGCGTGAGTCACCAGAAGCAAAGCATCCAATCTGGATTTGCTGGCATGGCAATTACTGGTTTTATCTAAGTGTATTTGATAGCAGCCACTGAATACAGTTTCATTTCTTATTGTACCTGCAGAAAAAAAATGCCACAGCTAAACCTCTCTGCTTTTATCATTACAAAGTGACAGTGCTCTTTTGCTAATTGCATGCTAGAAAAACTGTTCTGTTACCATAATGACGCTTAGTGATTAATGGCACTATTTACTGTGATACTAATGTCCATACTTTTTGTTGTTGTTTTAAGAGACTTCAAAAGAAGAACAAAAAAAAATACTTTTCTCTGTTTCCCTTTTCTGATAATTAGAATTTCAGCTTATACCTCATACTCTAGGCCAAATACAGTCAGATATTTGCTGTTTTCTAAATTCTTTCATCTTAGTAAAATCTTGTGAAAATACCAACAACAAAACTGAAGAGAATCTATGAAATCAGTCTTTAATATCATAATAAACCAAAAATTTCTATGGAGAAAATGTTTTTCCGAAATTCTCACTTGAATAAGCCTTACAGGATACACTGATTGTCCTGTATAATTAGGTTAGTAGCTTTTCTCTCAAATTTAAAAATTATGACATTTATGTTCTAGGATACATTTTGGCCTTGTTTCTGCACAGTGATTTCTACTACCACAAACTGCACCACGAGCATATGAATGTTGTTATGCAGCAGTCATATTACCATGACATTTAAGGGGAAGCTATTCATTTAACAGATTATGTATAGGGGCCAATAAAAAGACATCTCATTCTTATATTCCTATTCCTTATCACTGTTGTTGAACTCCTGTAACCTTGTCAATGTTAAGTTTTTACCAGTTGGCCCTCTACAAGGATTATTAAAATTTTAAGTGATCAACCTTTTTATAGAGAGAGACGCTTTCTATAAAGTTGCAAAAATAAGCCATTTAACAAATAATTACATATATAAATTGTCAATACATTATTCAGCATGAGATATTCCTTTAGCCTTCAGGATATTTACTCATAACCCTCTACATACATATAGCAAGACAAAGTACTTTTAAGTCTGGAAATCACATTCACAACTCTTCACAAAGAGACTCAAACAAACATTTTTTTGCCATGATACCAGTGGGTAGTTCAGATCACCCATTCACCCAGAGCCACACTCTGAGCTTCCGGACCTGTGCTGTCAGATTCACCATGAAGATACCATCTCCCCCTCCCTTTCTTGGTATTCCTGTTGCAGAGGCTTCTCCCATTACACAGCTTCTCCACTCCCACCTTGCTCCTGGATACAGTTGTACCACATGTGAGATCACCATACAGCGAAAATATTTTTATTAATTAATTATTTTTATTCTGGTTTAATGTATGAGACACATTCACTGTGGAAGATACTGCATTCACAATATACATTATCAGATAAGCTGAGGTTGTGATGTGATGCCTAATTTTTGAAGAACAGTATGTTCAAGGTACAAAGCTCTGGCTGTGGTCAACCATGTTACTGCAGTTCAGGCCCACTTAACTTCCCAAGCTTTTATTATAAAACTATTGCACTATTTTTTTTGCTTTTGTCCGTTCAAAATAAATGATCCTGCAGACTGTCTGCAACAAAGAACACAGCCAATAAGGAGGGAATGCTCAGTTACCGTGTCTGCTGAGTGCATACTATTTCTCTGCCCCTTAGATGCTTTTTCCAAAAAGCAATCCCGTTGGGCTTCTCCTGGGAGTGCTCTCATGGCACTGCTTCCAGACTCAGTGGCTCTCAGGAAGGCTCACTGCTGTTCTGCCCTTACTGGGATGATCCAAGGCAGTGCAGCTCCTTCCTCTGCCTTGCTGTTCCTCCAAGCATATCCCTCACAAGCTCAACCACCACCAGGCTACACTCGGCATGTTACTTCATATTTCTTACAACACAGTCCCCACCTCTTAATGAAACTCCTTTCTCTCCTTACCCATGTCTTACATAATATTTCTGTGGGCGTTTATCTTAGGGAGCAATGTGTGCAGATCCCCATTTGCACAAGTTTTTTTTTTCTCAAACACTTTTTTGTTGAACTGGCTTTCCTAACTATTAATCTTATTTAATACACACCAAAAAATAGGCTGAAGTGGAAAATATGCACTTTTCCAAGAAAGAACTTATTTATACATTTTGTTTTAATCTTTCACTGCTTGCTTCTCCTGAGGACAACTTGGTGAATTCTTTCTCTTGCACTCCTACAGCTTGGTGGTTTGATTATTTAAGGAATCCATTATAAAGTGGATGATAAAACGTTCTTCTTCCAATCAAGCGTCCATCTTTTGCTGTTTCAGTCTTGGTGACAAGTGTCCCAAATACTGATCTCTGTTCCAACACTGAGAAAGTGCCCCCACCAAGCTTTTGTTGCCTGCTCTCCAGGCCAACCCAGCTATATACATTCCCCCAGCCTTACTCTCCATTAGAGCTGCTTTGGGGAGTGTTTTAGGTCTACATCTGCACATTCTTAAGAACTTTTCATTGGGTGTTAGACATTTTCAACAGCTCATTGGGGCACTTGAATTCAAGATGGAATCATTAAGTATTCATCTGACAACTCTTCTGGCAGCAAAATGCAATGGCTTAAATTACCTATGGGTAACCTCTGAAAACTGTAATGATTCTGGCATTTTGCCTAGAAACTTCAGAAACTAAATATCTTCATCTGGATCCCATTCATGAGAAATCCTTTCCCAAATCCCCATGTATCTTGCAAGAGCCAAATCCAGTATTTTAAAACAGAACTCTGGGGACAGATTGTAGGAATGAACACAAGACAATAAATTTAGAATCACAAATATATCCTTGAGTTCTAGACAAAGACAATAACGTCACTCTGACTTAAATCAACATAGCACCACAGCTTTGATAGCTCTGCAGGTGAATAGAAACCTGTGACTGGCACAGAAACAGCCAAGCAAATACTGCATCTCCAGACTCCAAGGTGTTGTCAACTGTTACCCAAGATGTTCTGAAGATGTTTTCTCATTTTTTATGGCATAAGGGAAAAAACCACACAGTAACAACACATGACATGACTTTTTTAAACCCTCCTTTTCTGTAACATGTAATATTTATCCTTTAATGAGTAGAGAGTCACAGGAGGTCCCCGTGGCCCTTTACAGGACATTGCTGTCTTTTATGACTGGTCATCTTATTTACTAATTACTCCTCTATTCAAATAAGGGCAACATTATAATACATTGCTTATTAATTCTATTTAAAATTACCCCTTTGCCCTTGAAGAACAGGTTCGATTTAGCTGTTAATTGGTTTCCATATCCTCAGGAGACTTAAAAACGGGGCCACAGATCAGCCCAGATATGTTCCTACTCTTTCAAAAATGCTCAGCTGATTCGTCAATCGCTTTGCTCTTCAGAGTGTACAAGAAACCAGTCTTTCTCAAATTACTCATACAACTTCTCTCACAAAGATATATTTAAAAGCTAAACAAATGCTTAATCAAGAACAAAGTACTAGTGATAAAGTTAACAGCTGAGATCTATTTTACCAAATAGCACAGTTGGCACACACCTTCTAATAAAACCTCTTTACTTGCAAAAATTAGAACTGAAGTATTTTTTTTCTCTTGTTAAGAATAAGTATCCTCAAAAATCAGGTCATTTATTTTGGTGAGCAGACCATTTTATGGATAGCTGAGAACTACATGGTTGAATGGGAAGAAATGAACAATGTAACGAGCCTTTTTTATTCTTCCCCCAAAAAGGCTCTATTCAGCAGTTGGGAGCATACTACAACCCTGCCCTGACCTTGGTACAGATTTTCTGGCTCTGCTCCCCCCTGCACAGCAAAAACCCAGACCTGAAGCAGAAATCTTCCAGTAGTTGCCTCTGTATGGCTATTTGCAGGGAATGCAGTAAAGTTAGGTCACACAGAACTCATTATTTCATTTCTTCCTCATTTTTTAGGTCACACTGATTCAATTTCAGCCTTATAAAAGGCCTTTTTTTTCCTGTTTCCATTTGATACAATTTTATTTTCTTTGTCTAGTCATTTCTACCTGGAATCCTACTTCCAGCATACTAAAAAAGGTATGTTAGTTTGCTACCTAACTTCAAACCATAGCAGATAAACAACTCCATTTAACAGGTCAACATATAACATTGGCTTCTTGAAAAAAACAAACAAACAAACAAACCACAGAAATTTTATGCCAAGGACTTTGAATGAATCAAAAGTATTTAGAGTTCTAGAGTCTGATTCTTTCATTAGAAATTCAGAAAAAACCCAAATGCTAAATATCTTTCTAATACAGGAAGCTTAAACTTCCTGTTTGCAGTGGATGGAAACCACTGTACTTTTCAATTGTCCTTTTGCTTTTTTATTTAATGAAGAAAACACAGAAGCTTTTGTTTTTTCTTAAGCATGTCACAAATAGAAGCATGCATAGACTAAAATAGAGGCATTACTACTAATTTAGCAAAATCCTAACTTTCGTGAGTCAGAGTGTACACATACCTAAACTGACCACAAGTCAAACAGTGTTTTATGATCTTCAGACAGATTAAACAAAAAAATGACAATTCTACTACTAACTACACTAGGATTCCAGATGCAACAACAACATATTCAAAAATTTTTAAAGATTTCTTAAACTTCTTCCTGTTCCAGAAACCTTAAGTCTTTGGATTGCTCCTCATGATTCTTATCCAGGATTACAAAGCCCAGAACAGAAGAAACCATTATGGCAGAAATTATCCCAACCAATCCTTTACCTGAAAGGATCAAGCAAATCTTCCAAGAGACATAACATACAAGTCATTCCCTAAACGAAGGTGAGGCTAGATTTAACTTAACAGAAGGCTAAATATTGTACAATAGTTCAGTCCCTGGAAATGGATAATTAGTACTTAGTAACAGTGACAAACTTTTAACAATCAGAAGCTGAAATATTTCCTGTGAGATGTCTTGTTCTATTCTTAAGTACTTCCAAAACTCTAGAGACAGGGAGCTTCCTCTACCAGAAAAACACCATCCCAGTGACAGGTCAACAGGTAGGAGAAACAATGCATTCTTTTTGTGCTGCCTAAGGCAGAAAGGAGACAGCTGCCACTGGGATTATTTTACGTGTAAAAGGTAACAGGAACATTAAAATACACTCTCCTAAAATTCACTTCCCCACTGCCATCTCCAAGAGATGGGTTACCTGGTTAAGTTCTGTTGCCTTTGACAGGAAGAAGATGATCTATTACTAGGATCAATTATTATCTAAGGATTACTCCCCCAAACCCAGAAGAGAAGAGGCTAGTTAGCCTCTGTGCTATAAAACAGACACTATACAGGTGTATCCTATATGCAAGATCCTATATAGGATACAAGCAACAGAGCCCATACTGAATGATGCTATTAGGTTTAAAGTCAAAGGAGAATTTAGCATAGGAGAAAAAAAAACCTATTTAGAATCTTCATTAACAATTTTCTCTCATTCTAGCCTCAAAAGATACACCTTATTTTTCATTAGAAAGTAGAGACACCGGACAAAATTCTGGTGGATCTGCACAGTACTACCACACAAACTTAAGCAGTGAAAAGTTGGTAGATCAGCTTGTTACAATAAATGCTCAAGCTACTTTACCCATTTTCACAGCTTCCTGAAACATTCCTTGTATTTTCATCCTGTAATTGTTCCGTGAGAGTCTCTCCACTGTTAGGCATGCTGACAAACCCTCCAAAGCTGGTCACAAATATGCTAAAGAGCTGCGCGGGCCAGGCATAAATGAGCTACTTGGAGAATCAAAGAAACCAACAGTAACTCGTTATTTGACGAAAAAACAACACGTAATACAAGAGGAGGAGACTACTGCTACAAAAGCTATTTCTTTCTGATTTTAACATGCTTGAAATGTCGCAGCGCCTGTGAGCTGCTTACTGTTAAACTTTCCTTTTAATTCAGTTTTCTTTAATTATCCATGAGAAGAATTTTAATGAGTTTACAATGCTTTAAGATGCAAATCTTTTCTTTTGCCAAGTTTTCAACAAATTCGTTCACACAAGTTGAGGCAATTCTAACTTTACTAAGTCTAGTTTCAAATAAGAACATTCAATGAAGCTATTTTCTTAAAGAAAACACAGATTAATTACATTAGGAAATGCCTTCAAGTCAATTATACCTATGAAACCCAGTACTGCAACAGCCAAGCACTTCCTCCAGCACCACAACTGCACCAGCACTTCCTGCACCTCGCCAGAGTAGGCCTATGGTATAATGTGAAAGTTTCTACACATGACTGAACAAATTACTTCCCAGGATGTAAGAGAGCCCTGCTCAGCTACTTAGGCTACTTCTATACTGGTAAACAAAACAAGATCCAGAGAATGGCTCAAGCCACCCACTGTGAGCACCTTCCCTGGCATGGTTTTGGTCTGTATGAACCGGCATTTCCCTGGGACAACCCAGGCCAGAGGCTGCCACTGGAGATGATATTCAAGATGGCCCCGTCTGGAGGAGGAAGAGAGATGTGAGCTGTGCTGTGCCATGGCCTTAAGAGCCAGAGAACATGATCTACAATGTTCTGCTTAGTGGTACAAAGGCAGCCATAGTGATTGGGAGTAGCTAAAATTAGCAAATATTAACTTTATAGAAAGCATGAACTTTATTCCAGAGTATCTTGTACCATATCCTAATGTGTAATTGTAGACAATGCAATTCGAAATGAATGAAAACTTTGAAGTATGTTTCTAAGGGATCTGTTCTCAACACCAGAAACTTAAAAATATCCTAACACAAGCCAGGCTGTGAATCAAGTGGAATTTATCAGGGGGAGTTGGTGGAGAAGAGTCGCTTTTGGACTCTGTACTGAGTGACTGTAACAGAAAACTCACATGACTGTGATAAACTGTGTTTCCTGCTATTGTCACTGCAGTCTTGTCACTTGAACAGGAGGCTCATGAATGTCAAGCTGTAATAGTTCTATGCAGAACTTGCCTTTGTAGTTCTAGTTCTACACAGAACCTGCCTTTGCAGTTCTGGTACATTTCTAGGTTGCCTTCAAGTTTCAAGAAAGAAATCCTAACAAATGAGACTAGCAACTTATATAGAGTTCAGTACAAAAGAACCTTCATCTTGAAATTATTTTTACATGCTGCACCTTACAAGATGCTATGACCCTTTTCTTTTATGCCTAAATCTACCTGTGTGTAAGTTGCACAAGGCTGCACTAGACTCAGGCTGAATTTCTGTGGTGGGATGGGCTGCTTTTTGCAGCTATGGGTTAAGATTTATAGGCGCTGACAGGCTCACAAAGCTATAAGGGAATATAAATGCCAAATAAATCTCACATACTGGTCACATCCTTTGCTCTGCAGTTAGAACCGGTACCTTTCAGAAATCTGCAACTGACACCTCCCAGCTGAAGACACCGTCACTACAAATCTGCACTGTCACAAGATCCCAAACAGAAATCTGACTGAGGCCAAAACAAAGCCATGCTGTTACCAAGGTCAGTAACCAACAGAACCGCGAGGCGGATCAGCCTCGGCGTGGGTGGAGCGTGCTCGGGGCAGGATGTTTCAGGTTTAATTCACAGTAACACTATGGCAACGCGAAACTACCCCGGGCTGGGTACTCCCCCATCTATTAACTTGAAAGGCAAGAAAGTTAAAGTTTCACCATCAAACTTGTATTTACTTCCAACAAATGGAGGGGTGCACTTATTCTGGATGTTCCTTGCTACTCATCCCAATTAGTTTAAGCAACGGTATGATAGCCTCCCCCTCTTTTTTTTATTTTTTTAAAGTCATGTAACTGGTTACAAATAGTGTAAAACAATACCTTTTGGTCCAAATATGATATTAAATTGGCAGTCCTATTGTTATTCCCATCTTCCAGCACTGAGTCTAAACCAAAACAAAAAAACCCTTACCAAAACAAAAAAACCCTTACCCCACAACAACCACCAGCAAAAGATCGAACAACCGTTATGTTTCCTATTTCAAAGGCTTTGTTACATTTCTTTACTCTTTTTCCCACTTTCTTGTAAAATTAAAGAATTTACTTGGTGTCTAAAACATTTTAGCTAAAGTAATTAAAAAAAAAAAAAATTAAACTCCATAGGTACTGCAAAATGAAAACAGGTTTCAGGGTTCACGCAAAATTCTAAATCCAAACATGTCTTCAAACATTATGGTGGCAAAGCCTCACAAAAAGTCTTGATAAAGAAGTGAGTCTCAACACATTCCTTAAGGATCAACCAATTTATGCTACCTTGGGCCAAGATGATGCCGAGGGCAGATTCCAGAATGAAAAGCTCCAGTCAAGCAACAACTTTTTAAACTCACATATGCTTTTTTATACTAATTCATTTCTAATGAAGGAATTCAGATTAGAGATAGGAGAATTTTCCCCCCAGCTGTGACTGTTCATCACTCACTATACACTATCCTAAAATAGCTCAAAACAAATGCCATCATTTAAATTTTCTTGCAGATAGATCTTTTATTTCCATCTATAGCAAAAAGATTGTCCAGAGATTGTTTCGGTACAAAATATCCTTTTCATATATTAACTATGCCTTCAGTACCATTTAAGGTTCATTAAATGAAACTGGCATACTTTACTGTTTAACGTATATCTTTATTAAGACTAAAAATCATAGCTTAAAAATATTATTTAAAGGATATTTTCCTAAGAGGTTTGTAGAAATTGTGAAACTGTTGAGGTTTGGGTGCTTGAAAGAATCCAGCTCAGCAACAAGGTAAGCCTGCTGAGATTCTAATTTCGCCTTATAGAGGAACTACTGAAGCTCTTTATGCAAATTTAGTGTGACTGAAAGAGAGGCAAGTTTCAATCCCTCAGATTCCTGGCTTTTATTCCAGTGTTTTTAATAAAAAGTTATTCTTTATACTTCTTTACAAAAAGCAAGGGTGCTGCAAGAAGCTGCAGCTGCTATTCAGCAGACTGTACTCCCACCTCATCTTCAGGATGCTGCTTTCAACAAGTATGAGAAATAGTGATATAGCCAGATAAAAGAGAGAAATGCAAACACGGAGATTCTAGCAGTGATTTATATAACAGGATTAAAAGATAAATGCATAATTCTTGTAGCATATAAAGATGCTGCATGGTCCCAAGGTCAGGGGGGAAGCAGTTTTAACTCTTGTTTTGTGCTAACAGTGCAATACCTGCTTCAGAACCAAAGGCAGAGTCCTCTGGTGGTTAAACAAAATGGGCACCAGATCTAATTACTCCCCATTCCCAGTCCAGTCCTGTGTCCTTGCAGAGAACAGAAATTGCTTGTTTTCCTGTTTACTCCCACACGCAAATTGGATACTGTGCAAGTAAAAAGTGACAAGGTGATTCATGTAACATGCGGCAGGAGGGAAGAAAGAGAAAGAACAATCAAAGAAATCAGCTGTTCATCTGAGAAATGGGTAAGCAACTGCAGGTTAACAACAACCACAGACTTAAGAAGGCAAGGTGTGCAGCAAAAGAAAGAGCGCTGTGTATATACACCCTTGATCACCAGCATGGTCGAGTACAGGAACCACCACTGTAATTGCTGAGAAATATGTCTGCATGTGTAAAGGCTGTATCACATTTACTACTAATCATGACAAAATCAGCTGCTGAGGATTCTAACTCTGTTCCATAAATACAGTACTGATAAATAGGAAATGTTTTGCTTCAGACAGCTATAGCACTGTATTCTCCTCAGCTATCAGGATGACTGCGTCACTCAGCCTAGAGTGATGGAGGAGATGGACATGACGATGCAAAGAATATCCATGGACTGGTATCTCTCCTGTTTTTCTAATCTCAAACACCAACCCTTACTACCTTTCCCACTAATTCTTAAAATAAATAAGGACTTTGATTGTACCAACTGGAACCAAAGATGGAAAAAACAAATACTGAATATTAAAGTAAATATAACATGATAGGTCTCCCTAATAAACTGGAAGGGAATGAAGCAGGAGGCTCAATCCTCTTAAGCAAAGATCCATAGGCTGTTATTACTAGTAACAAATGTTAACAGTAAGAAACCACCCACCAGTGTGAGTTCTTACTGTATTTACCAATATCTACACACACCTACGAGGATTTCTACTCAGAGAAATTATATACTCTTTTTATGACATACTAAAAATTGATCTCTAAAATTCATTCCGTGCTTTGAAAGCTTCTCATCTGCTGAAGCATTCAGCTACTGCAAACATATAAACAGAATTATCATTTCTTCATAAATGGAAATGTGATGCTCAGGACTACAACTTACAACTAATTTATCTTTAAGGTGAAGACCCTTAAGAGATTAAACCTTTTATTTTTTCCTTAAAAAGGGGATATCTAGTTCTCAGCCTACAAGTTTACAGATTAACTTACCACAGTTATTTTTAGAAAATAGTTTCTGTATTTACTTGTCAATATAATTTCACAATTGCAAAACACAGATTTACATGGTCAGCTGCTAATAATTATGCTCAGAGAACATAATAGTTACTGACACTGATTTCTTTCTTGTGGTTTTGAACTGTTCCTTTCATTGATATTTTGTGTTGATTTCCCGTAATTACCTCCCCCTCCTTCAGTAAGTTCACATGCTTAATATAAGAAGATTGTATTAATTCAATCATTTAACAGTATTTACCTGAAATACAGTAGGAAGTTCATTATAATGGCACCAGAGCTCTAAGTGACCAAAATTTTTCTTTCAGATCCCACATTGCTGCTTCCCCCCCCACCCCCTTTTTTTTCTCTCTCTATTTCCCACTGTTAGACAACACAACAGGGCTCTTTGGTTCGGAGCCATCCTGACTCTTTACCTGGGCTCTGGTTGGCAGGGCAAGGTGCTGGAACTTTTGGGTTATCATAGCCACAGGAGATGTTCTGGTTTCATAAAACTATTCCCAGGAATAAAGAACTGTTTCCTGGAATAAAAAAGTGGCTTGTAAGCATTTCTACTCCACTCAAGTTTGAACAAAATCTGTTCTCAGTTCATGCAGCTTTTCTGTATTTTTCACTTGAAAATTTTCAGCATTAAGTTGCCATCTTCTCTGAAAATACTCTTTTGCTCAGGTCCATACCAGTACCAGTTATCTCCTTTCCCCTGTGCAGTAAATAATTAATTAAGGACCTTTGGTTACCTGGAGAAAGATGAAAACTATCCCCGCTTCCAAGCCTGCTCCAGGTGGGCCGGCTTGAGGAAAGGGCAAATAACAAACAGATACAGAGCAGGGACACAGCATTAGCCCAATTAATTTAAAAGGCCCAAAATACTGAGGGTCAAGGCCATCAGGAAAGCATCTATTAATTAACTAGAACAAGATCTAACACAGAGCGCGGGGCAGGTTGTACCAGAGCGCTTGCCAGGCTCTCCAGAGGTGAATTAATTGATTTGGGAGAGCAGAGAGAGAAACCGGCGCGAACTGAGGGGGCAGCCATGACGGCCCCTCAGGATAAACCCCGGTACCTCCGGAGGGACCCCTCAGCCCCAGCCGGGCCCACCTTACTTTACATTTGTTTAAAGCTGACACAGGGGGAAGCTCTCTGACTTAGACCATAAAGACTGCTTCTACAATACAGAGACATAAAATATGGAGTGGTTTTTAATATATTTTTAACTCTACAGAATAGTCACATTTTAACCCTGATGTAAAGTGCATCTAAAGCTTCCCTATAATAAAGTTACGATTTCGGAACTTTCATTGAGTAATGATATTATGTATAAACCTAAAAGCAGTAAAGAAGAGGTAAAAATAGACCTGCATTACCACATTAGCATAGATAATAATTTACAGCTCACATTCAATGCTAACTCCTCGTTACTCCATTGTCTGAGTCCTGGTTTGTGTGAGCTGTACTCAGGGAGAGCCAGGCACGTCCCCTGGGAAGCCTCAGCTGTACAGACTGTGCCATTAAAGACATTCAACACACTTGGCTGTAAAATCCCAAATTAAACGCTGAGGGCAAGTCCCGGGCCCGGCCCGAGGCTCCTCCCCCCGCGCGCGCCGGCGGTGACGTCACGCGCCGCCGTTCTAGACCGTTCCAGCCCCGTGACGTCACGCGCGGCGTCATTCCAGAAGATTCGGCCGGGGCCCGTATAAAGCCCGCGGAAGAGGCGGGGCCGCCGGGATCGCTGAGCAGGCGGCGGCAGCAGCGGCGCTGGGGCGACTGCGGCGGTGAGCGCGGCCCACGGGGCCTCGGTGGGGCGCCGGGCGGGGTAACTCGGCGGGAACGCGAGGGTAACGCGGCGCGTCCTCCCACAGGCACTCACCATGGTGAAGGAGACGGAGTACTACGACATCCTGCAGGTGAAGCCTAATGCCTCCTCCGAGGAGATCAAGCGCGCTTACCGCAAGCTGGCGCTGAAGTACCACCCCGACAAGAACCCCAGCGAGGGCGAGCGGGTACGCGGGGCCGGGGGCCGGGGCTGGGCCGGGGCTGGCGGGCCGCCCACCCACCGTGAGGTGGTCGCTCTCCCG
>VZTX01008632.1:0-12402 GCA_013400915.1 Pardalotus punctatus | reverse complement strand
CACCCCAGAGTGTCAGAACACATTCCAGAATGTGAAACAGCTACCCCACCNGAGTGTCAGAACAGACACAGCAGAATGTCAGAACACATCCCAGAATGTCCGAGCAGCCATGCCAGAAAGAACAGCCATCCCGGAATGTCAGAACAGCAGCCCAGGATGTCAGAACAGACACCCCAGAAAGAACAGCCATCCTGGAATGTCAGAACAGCCACCCCAGAGTGTCAGAACAGACACAGCAGAGTGTCAGAACAGCATCCCAGAATGTCAGAACACATCCCAGAAATCAAACAGCCATCCCAGAATGTCAGAACACACCCCAGAATGTGAAACAGACACCCCAGAATGTCAGAACAGACACCCCACAATGTCAGAACAGCATCCCAGAATGTAAGATCAGACACCCCAGAGTGTCAGAACACATCCCAGAATGTCAGAACACATCCCAGAAAGAACAGCCATCCCAGAATGTCAGAACACATCCCACAATGTCAGAACACACCCCAGAATGTCAGAACACATCCCAGAATGTCAGAACAGCATTCCAGAATGTCTCAGGGATACTCAAATCAAGGCTTGTCCCTCCTGCCAATGGAAAGAGTAGGAATTATGCAGGTTCCCAATGAAATTTCCAAAAATGGTTTTTTTCACACTGAAATCCCAGCCAAAGCCTGGCTTGATAACCGATTTAAATTGAATAGTAAAACGAAATGGTTTAATCCAATAAAACCAAATGTTTTAGTGCAGAACATGAAATTTTCTATAAAGATTTATTCCAGCCATTGAAATAGAAGGAAAGGCCATAGAAGGACTGAGTGTGAAGCAGGGAGGGAGAAAGTGAGGGCAGCTCTACCTGGGACAGTTTCCACTTCATCCTTGATATTGTCTGGAGGATTCCCCACTGCTTCCTGCGACTGAAACCCTGTCAAACTGGGCAGTTTCACTTCGTGAAGATTTGTGAGAATATTTTCTCTGGTTTTGATCAATCTGGACTTTTTCTTTTTTTTTTTTTCCCAACCTGTAGTTTTTGTTTTGACTTTCTAATTCCAGTGAACCCCAAAGCCGTCGGAGATGGGCTTGGGTTTTTTTTCTTTCACCTCACGCATATTTTGTCTTGCAGAGCGTTTTCTGTCATCTGCTTTCATAGCAAAGCTGTGATTTTAAAAGCTCAGAAGCTGCATTCAGGTTCGGTTTTGTCTGCAGGTTGAAAGGTTTATGTCTTACAAATCTTCCTGTGAACGCGCTGGAAGGAAACCTGAAACCTGTCAGGTTTTATGTGATTTGCCATAAACATTTCAAGCTGCTGTACTTAGGGCAAGCCCTGCCACCCTCATCAAACCAGCAGCTCGGAAGCTCTGAGCCGGCCCTTCCAGTGGCTTTTTGTGGTGTTTAAAAGGGAAAGGAGTGTTTGGGAAATCCCTGGCAGGGTCAGGGGGAAGCACAGCGCGGGGCTGCGTCCTTTGTGACAAACGTCGTGAACGTTCTTGACCCCAGCACCACCTGCAGCTCTCACAAGCTCGTGTTTTACGTGGTTTTAGGGCAAGGAGGGGAGGAAATGACCTCAAACTGCAGCAGGGCAGGGGCAGGTTGGAGATTGGGAAAGAAAATTTCCCTGGCAGAGCGGGCAGGCCTTGGGATGAGCTGCCCAGGGAGGTGGTGGAATCAGAATTTCTGGAAGGGTTCCAGAGGAGTCTGGATGTGGCTTTGGGGACAGGGTTTGGGGTGATGCTGGGGTGGCTCTGGGTGGTCCTGAAGGGCTCCTGATGATTCTGGGATTCTGTGAAACCCCAGGGCACATCAGCCAGAGAGGCCCCGGATCTCAGAGCGGGGCTACACCCGCTGCACGGGAAGCGCTCCGCGTTTCAGAATTCCGTTACCAGATAATATCAGACTTCCGTAAAACACTTCTGGTTTTCAGGACCTCCACGTAAATGAGCTTTGGGCTTTGTCTGAGTCGGGTGGAACAGAATTCGTATCGGGAAGATGAACTCAAGGCTTCTTTAAAGAGGGGAATAGGTTTAAACCAAAAGAGAGAGGTTTGGATTAAACCTTAGGGAGTTGTTTCCTGTGAAGGTGGGGAGGCTCTGGAATGAAATTCCCAGAGCAGCTGGGGCTGTTCCATTCCTGGAAGTGTCCAAGGCCAGGCTGGATGGGGCTGGGAGCAGCCTGGGACAGTGGGAGGTGTCACCATGGCAGGGATGGGATGGGATGGGATCCTTAAAATCCCTCCCAACCCAACCCATTCCGAGTCTGTGTTTGCGAGCTTGCTGCAATTTGTGGTGCTTTAATTGTCCCAAACCCTTTGACACATTCCATTACCACTTTTTCCACCCTTTTGGTCACCCCTGAAAGGAAAAAGACCCCTCGGCCTGCAGCAGTTCTCTCGATCAACCCTGTGAAAGTGATAATGGATGGGGCTGAACACCCACGCGTTTTTCACAGGAAGCACAGAAAAACTTTGCACATTGAAACCAAGAGTCAGGTCTCATACAGGAACGTGAACTTCTTCTGGCTGTCTCTTGCCTCCGAGAAAATGATTTAATTTTCTAATTTTCATACCCAGTGCGTGTGGAAACTAAATGCGAATGGTTTTTGAGGTTAAAAAACAGAGACAGGATAAACTTTTGGGGTCTAAAAGTGATGAAACATTGGGATTTTAGAGTAACAACCAGAATTTTATCATGTTGTGCTGATTTTCTTTTCCTCTGGTAGGGATGGCAGTGGAAATGGTCATTTTTATTACTGGTTCCCCAGGGAATGGGGACATTCCCAAACCTGCCAGAGCTCCAGGAGCGTTTGGCCAGGGATGGACAGGCTGGGATTGTTGGGGGTCTGGGCAGGGACAGGGGTGGGAATGGATGATCCTATGGCTCCTTTCCCACCAGGATATTCCATGGATCTATAAATCCCATTTGGGATAACATGCCAACATGAAGAGGGATTTCGGGTTCCCTGTGGGGTGAATTTGTGTCGTTAAACTGATTTCTAGACAAGGAAAGACGACACAGGTTCGGATTTTAGCGGGGCAATTCAAACAGCACGGAATTTTGTGTGCGTGGAATCCGATCCAAGAGTGGGGGAAGCCACTGGGAAGACCTGGCTGATATTTTTGGGCTGTGGATGAGACCTGGGATGGCCTGCAGGTAAAGGTGTGTCACTGATGGCCCAGCTCAGCAGCTCCTCCCCACACACCCGATTTTTGCTTTGGAGCAGCATCATGGGTTTCAGTCTGAAACCATTTCTCCTTGTCTTATCACTCCATGCCCTTATCCCAATTCCCTCTGGTTCTGGTAAAAAAAAATAAAAAATTAAAAATCCCAAAGATTATTTAACTTTTAATTTGTTCTCAGTTTTCCATTTGTTTTCAAGGAAAATCTTTTCCCCTTAAATTTTTTTTCTGGCTGAAGTCTCTCACTTATTAAGGTGAAGAACTTTAATCTTTCAAGGCATTGCCGGATTTTTTTTAAAAATGTTTTTCTTGGCGCTTTTTTTCTGCAGAAAACGCAGACAACATGAAGGCCTCTCTTCTTTGAAAGAGTTCAAAGAAAGGCTGAATGAGAAATTAAATAAATAACCCCGAAATTAAATAAATAACCCCTAGAAAAACATGAGCTGTCTATTTTAGGCTGTCATTACCTGCAGCAAAGTCACCCTCACTTCTCGTCCTTCGGTGAGAAAACAAATTACCTTGTGATTGAGGTTTGGAGGAAATGCTGCTCTTTGCAACATTTGCCGCCAACAAATTCACGCCAGCGTTTCTCCTGCATGACTTAGGCTGCAAATTTTGCTGCTGTTTTGCGTTTCTGCAGCTGGAGACCGGCCTGCTTTGAGTTATCATAAAATAAAGAAAAAAAAAAAAAAACAAAACCAAGTGGATTAAAGATTTGCCTGGGAAAAAAAAAATCCGTATTAAATATTTTTTAGCAGAACTCAGTGCGGAAAAGAGTGAGAAAGTCAGGAAGAGGAGGAAGTTTTTCATTGTGCGTCCGATTTAGCCCTTGGATGACCAAAGCCGCTTTTCCTCAGCTGACCTCTATTTCCAGTGGGTGCTGCATTTCCCAGCTGGAATGGGGCACATTCCCGACCAACTGGAGCTGCCAGGATTTCAGGGAATGGTAGGATTTCAGGGAATGGTGGAGTGGTGAAAACCTGAGGCCCAGCTGCTGATATTTGGGATGCAGGTGTTGGAGCTGCCTTTGCCCCCGAGTTAAAATAAAGGAATAGAGAAAACTCCCCGAGGTTGCATGCCCAGAATAATCCACTGGCATTTTTCCAGGGTTTTTTTTTTTTTTTGGAAGCTTAGTGTTTGAGCTAAATTCCCCCCTTGTTCCTTTTATTGCCTTATTAAGTTTTTGTCCTCCCCTTCACCGGTGTCTTCCCACTTTTTTTGGGATCAGATGGATACAGGTGGCCCAAAGAAATCCTGGTTCCATGCCTGGAATTCCTCTCTTTGATCCTGATTCCTGGTGCTTTATCCCTGTCCAAATGATGAGGGAGGTCAGAAAGGGATCATGGAATCACGGAATTGTGGGATCATGGATTGATTGGGGTTGGGTGGGACCTTGAAGATCATCTCATTTCAACCCCCTGCAATCCCCACGGCCAGGGAGCTTTCCACGATCCCAGGCTGCTCCAAGCCCCATCCAGCCTGGCCTTGGATGTTTCCAGGGATGGGAAATCCACAAATTCCCTGGGATGGAAGGATTGGCTTCTCCTGGAGCTGCAGGGCAGTCCTGCTCTTTAATTTCTGAGCTCACAGAGAGTTCTGAGTCAGTAACTACTGAATATACCTACAGAATTCCTGATTTTTCCCCAAGATCTCAAGTTCAGCACTCTGTGCATAGATCCCACTGGATCAACAGGTTCCTGTGGGATCTCAATTTCCTTTTTCCAGGCTCTCTCCTAGAAGCTTCCTGCATGAGCCCGGGCCTGTTAATTTTGGTAACGCAATGACATCAACATTAATTTTGGCAATGAAAACTCGAAAGCGGCGTGCGCTGAGCGCGGGAGGGAGAAACTGGTAGGAAAAAGAGAATTATTTCTGAAGTAGTTTCTTCGTTCTTTTTCACTTTAATCAATATGAAACTCGGGAGGCAGCTTGTGTCAGAGCTCGGATGCGAGTTGTGATGCGGGAGATAAAAAACAGGGAGGGTGCTGAGCCTCCATTAAACCCAAATGTTGATAACGGGGGTCTTCCCCACAGCCTGGGCAAAATCCCTCTTGGTTCTCGTGAGAATTTGTCATTCATTTTCTAGTCAAGCCTTGCTTTAGTGGGAAATTCCCAAAGGCTTTCCTTGAAAGCGCTCACAGCCACTGGAATCTTCTCCTCGGAAGTGTCACGGTTAAATTTCGGATTGAAGTCGGCCGAATTCGAGGCAAATCTGGCAAATCTGGCAAATTCGATGCCATTAAAAAGCCGGGAGAGGCTTTCCTAGGCAGACCCAGGGAAGCTGATTTCCTACAGACGTGGCTGAGCTTTGTGGCCGAGTTCTCTAAAATCCAACAGGGATTTCATCGGATTGAAAGTTTTTCCCTTCTGGAGGAATGGAGAAATTCCCAGAGTCTCCCTTCATCCGGGAGAGCCTCTCAGCCACATCCCAGGAAAGCCAGAGGAACTTCAGGCCACTTCTGCTCCATCAGCTCTAGCCAAGTTGGCCCACAAACCACAGATCTGGGGGAGGGCCAGGGACAACGAGGAGCGATCACACGAGGGCTGCCTCCAAAAAAGCGGCCTGAGAAAGGAGTTTGCTCTGCAGTCTGGCCAAAATGACCCCCCAGGACAGCCAAACGCATCCTGAAATGGTTCAGTTCCTCTGGGAACGGCATCTTCCTCATCCTCGTGGATGAGGAATTAGGGAAGAGTCAGCACGTCGGAAGTTGAGCAGTTCTGAGAACCTCGGCTTTACAGTTCTGAGCCCAGCTATCTCCCAGGAGATCTCGCGCTTAACTCGAAATTCAGATTTAATCAAGCTGATGTTTTAATCAGAAATTTCCTTAGCACCACGCTTTATTTCAGGGCTCTGATGTTGTACCCCTCCAGCTGCAATCCGGTTCAAACAGCAAACCATAAAGAAAATCCATGGGAAAAGTGTTTTCCAGCCGCTTTTGAGCAGCAGGAGAACTTGAAAATGCCAAGAGCTATTTGTGGATATCAAATTGGACTTGGTGAATCTTGTGGGTCCCTTCCAACTCAGGATATTCTTGAATCCCTGAAAACCTCCCAGGCTCCCTGGAGGTTGCTGTGGGATGGGGAGATGTCACTTTTTTCACCCACTTAAAAGTGTTTCTTCTTTTAGTTTTTCTTGCAGAAAACAATTGAAAAGTAAAACTTCCTTTTTTTTTTTTTTTGTAATTTAATTCCAGAGCTACTTTTTTTTTTTTCCTGATTTCTCTCTGGTGTTGATCTGGCACTGGGAAGTTCCAGAAACCCTTGCAGGTTCCAGAGCTCTGCTGCCGTTGGAAAAGGCTCCACCTCTGGGACAGGGAATAACTTTTGCCCAGGGAATTATGAGAGCAGGGGCAGAGCTGGTTTTGTTTCTCCAATATCTCCCTTCTGGGTGGAATTCCAGGCTGGTGCCTCGCTTGTTTGCGGGGCAGGTTTCTCTTCAGGACGGCCCAGGTGACCTTGGAAAACGGAATGTGCTCCTTGAGGAGCCTGAGCTGCAGAGTTTGGGGCAGGGGAGGGAAAACGGGCAGGAAGAGATGCCCAGAATTGGTGTCAGGATCCCCAGGCAGTGAGGATGGAATCCCAGAATTATTTAGATTGGAAAAGACCTCTGAAATTGATTTTGATTGGAAAAGACCTCTGGAGTGCCAGCTGTGCCCGATGCCCACCTTGTGCCCAGCCCAGAGCACTCAGTGCCACATCCAGGCCTTCCCTGGACACCTCCAGTTGCTGCTTTGGCTCCTCTGGTAGCACTTCCATGAATCCGCTCCTCAGTCCGGTGAAGGGGGAACTGCACGGCAAAGAAATCGTGGAAATCTGCACGGAATCCTGGAATGGTTTGGGTTGGAAGGGATTTTAAACCCATCCAATGCCACCCCCTGCCCTGGGCAGGGACATCTTCCACCATCCCAGGTTTCCAGCCTGGCTTGGGGCACTTCCAGGGATCCAGAGCCACCTTTCATTTTCCTGGGCACACCAGAGCCATTCCCTCATTTTTTCAGTGCAGCACAACCCCTCCCTCAACCCCTTTGAGATGGAACCGTGAAATGGCAGCAAAGCAGGAGCTCAGCCTTTCCCCAGCCACACAACCGAGCTGCTCCACCACTTTTTTGCTCTGCTCAGGAAGGAGCTCGGGACACACCTGCACCCCCTTTTCCTCCGGGAAAAACCCCGAGCGGCTCCACGCACCCCCAGCACCCCCTCTCCCCGGCGTTCCGAGCCAGCTGCCGGCCCCTTTGGGGCATCCTGTTTGTTGGAAAACAAGTGGCAGTTGCAGGAGGGTTGCGAGAGCTGCAAACCGCAGCCCCTGTGTGGGGCTGATAAGGGCCCTGCTCTGCTCTTGCAGCAGTTCCGTCCCCGCTCCCCCCCGGCGCTTTCCTGCCCCGCGCCTTTTCTCGAGCTCTGCCGAGCTCTTTTCGGTTATTTTGGTTTCTCGGAAGGGACAGGAGCGCTCCTGCTCTCGGGGGACGCGGGTTTGCTCGCCCTCCAAAGGGCTGAGCGGCGTGGAGGGAGGAGGTTGAGAGGAGGGGAATTGAAAAGCGTGAACCCGTCACAGTCTGGGGTTGGGGACTTTGCACCCACGCCTGTCACCCCGCTATGGTTTGCTTTTCTGTTGTTGGTGGGATTTGTGGAAGCAGGTAGAGAGGTCAGGCAGACAGGCTTCAAGATGGGGAAGAAGAAGGATTTATTTACAAGAAGTTCTTTTTATACACAGTAATAAACAATTGTCTATTGGCCAAAGACAATCCACCCCCAAAGACCTATTGGTTATGGCTTGTACAGCTCTAACACAAAACAGAGAGATTAAGAAAGTACAGTTTATCTGTATTGTCCATGAGAGAGAAAGGAAAATCCTAAAACACTGCAACTACACCCCGCCACCCTGATGGCGTTGTCAGGATGAGTCCAACCCACGCTCAGAGCGTTTTGGGAGGAGATCAGAATTGGGACACAAAGTTTCTGGGCTCGGTGAAGCAAAGATCTGTGTTTTTGTCTCAGCGCGATGCAGGCTTTGGCCCCGTTTGAGATGTCACTACTCAAGTGAAAGGAGGAGGAAAAATGGAATTGAAACGCACCAGGGGAGGTTCTGATAAGAGATTTGAGATTTTTTTTTCCCCCACGGGAGTGGTCAGGAAGTGGAATAAGTTGCCCATGGTGCAGTCCCTGTGTGTGGGAGTGTTCAGGAGGAGTCTGGATGTGGCTTTGGGGACAGGGTTTGGGGTGATGCTGGGGTGGCTCTGGGTGGTCCCAAAGGCTCTTCCCACCTTGATAATTCAGTGGCATTTTTGCCACATCCACCCCTGGCCCTCCATGTCTGACAGGAGCCCTTGTGGGGGATGGAGACGTTCATTCCTCTGCGTTTGTTCCTGTTCGCAGCATGAGAGGCTTGGCTTTGTGCACAACCACATAAATGATGCCCCTCACCCCTTCAAAGCCAAGCGTGAGGCTCGAAAACAAAGCTCAGGCTCAGGTGTGAGGCTTAAAACAAAGCTCAGGCTCGCAGATGCACTGGGTACAAAGGGTTGGACACGTGTGGCTCCCTCTGTGGGAAACCAGGATGGTCCTTGGGATTCCCACGGCAGCTTTGGAATGGAGGTTCAGTGCTGGGTTAGCATAAAAGGTTTTCCACTCTTTCATCAGAATAGTGGGGCTGGGATTGTTCAGCCTGGAGAGGAGAAGCTTTGGGCTGAGCTCAGGGTGGCCTTGCAGGGCCTGAAGGAGCCCCAGGAAACATGGAGAGAGACAATTCCCAAGGGCTGGAGGGCCAGGAGCCAGGGAATGGCTTNAAAAATGATAATAATAATAATAATAATAATAATAATAATAATAATAATAGTAGTAATAATGATAGTAATAATAATAATAATAATAATAATAATAATAATAATAGTAATGTGGACAGCATTTTCATTTCAAATGCTGCCAAACCCAAAAGCTTTGGAGTTTCGCAGTTTTTCCCTGCGATTCCACCCTCTTGCTTCTTCCTGCCGTGCTCCACCTGGGAACCACACAGGAAAACACCCTGAGGAATTTCCCTCCATGGACAGCACACCCAGGGATGCCCAGGCCGGGATTGCTGGGGGTCTGTGCAGGGCCAGGGGTGGCACTGGATGATCCTGGGGGTCCATTCCAGCTCAGAATATTCCATATAATCTTTATCCATTGCAACATCGCTTTGCTTTTTCTCCCTTTCCCCCCTTCCTTCGTATCCGTGGAAGAAGCTGCTCCTTGGAACACATCCCTGGAACAGGGGGTTTGTGTGGCTTTGAGCAGCTTTCCCGCTTTCTGGGCCGTGCTGGGCTCTGATTTCATCCGTAGCTCCCAAAAGCGTGACCGTGGTGTGGAGGAGTTTCACGGAAACTGAAGCTGCAACCCAGAATTCGGGTTCTTCTTGTGGGAAGCCAAAAGCCGCGTCCACCACCAATCCCACCGCAGCCATTCCATGGGAGCTGTGATAGGAAGGCTGGAGGTGACCGAGGGATTCTGCAGGGCTGCAGATAGGCCAGGCTGAGCTCAGCTTTTCCATTTCACACCGATTTTGCCTTTTTTCCCAACTCGTCTTTGTTGGATTTGTTGAACAGCAGAGAAGGGCAGCGGTGTCAGCCCACACCTCCCAAAATTAGAGGTTTTTTTGGTGTAGGAATCCGGGTAAAAACCTGATCCTGTGTGGGGAAAAGTTGGATCTGCACTTTTGGACGAGCCTTTCCTGGCTGAAAAATTTTGGGGGTTTTTATTTAACTATTTTATTCTCCTTCCTAGAAAGCATTTTTTCATTTTTTTCTTCTTCATAAGGCCAGGTTGGATGGGGCTTGGAGCAACCTGGGATAGTGGAAGATGCCCCTCATGGAATGAGGTGATCCTTAAGGTCATTCCAGCCCAAACCTTCTGTATCATATTCCATGGTTTTTGTTTTCTCGAAGGGGTTTTTCCTTCAGCCTCCTCACTCAGAGCTCCCTGAAAATCCTCTCCTGATCCCCCTCAAACTCTCCAAGGGGAAGGTTCAGCTTCAGGATCTCAGGTTGGATCAGACCTTGCAGTGGAAATTGTGGGGAAAAACTCCCAGCTTGTATTTTCCATTCCTGACCCTCCACAGAAGAGTTGCTCTCTGGGAACCTCGGAATTTTCTCAGATGGATGGTGGCTCATAGTCCATTCCCTACCATCTCATTTGCAATGCAAATTACCCTCTCCTGAGAAAGGTTTTCCACTCAGATAATCACTAAAGCCACTATCTGTTAGCAGCTGTTAAAAACAGGGACATTTCCTTTACCAGCTAAAGGACAAAGGGCACCGTGAAACCTCTGGGAAATGTGGGGCTGTCCCAGAATATTCCGTTTTCTTGGTGCACGGAGGTGATGGCACCACTGGAGGAGATGGAATTTCTCCTCTTGTGTAAAAGGAGGGAGTCCAGGGAAAGGAATGGAGCTGGGAAGGGGCTGGAAAACCCATCCTGGGAGAGGGAGCTGGGGGGGTTTGGGATGGAGCAGAGGAGGCTCAGGGGGCTCTCATTGCTCTGCACAGCTCCTGACAGGAGGGGAAAGAGAAAGGAGGAGAGGAAATGGCCTGGAATGGCAGCAGGGCAGGGGCAGGTTGGAGATTGGGAAAGAAAATTTCCCTGGCAGAGCGGGCAGGCCTTGGGATGAGCTGCCCAGGGAGGTGGTGGAATCAGAATTTCTGGAAGGGTTCCAGAGGAGTCTGGATGTGGATTTGGGGACAGGGTTTGGGGTGATGCTGGTGGCACTGCGTGATCCTGAATGTCCCTTCCCACCTGGATAATTCAGGGATGCAGCTGATACAGAGGAGGATCAATGTTTGCGGACACAAAAAGATGTGAAGGCGGTGAAGCTGTAAAACCAAATGTTATTGCTCCTACTTAAAAAAAAAACCCAAAATTGCTCTGACCTCTAGGAAAGAATTCCCCCTCTCGTCTGAATGAGCTCTCTACTCTTGCCAGCATCAAATAATTCCTTCCTTAAAGCAAATATTCCTGTCATAAGAGCAACAAAAAGCTGTGAAGCTCCTCGCATCGCAGTTTCTCGAGGATCAGGAATGATTTTTCTCCTCATGCAGTGCCACCGGCTGTTCAGGTTTAAATCTTTGGATTCAGCTCTTCAGATTCATGGAAGGATTTCTTTCCACCCATTCCATAGGCAGGGACACCTCCCACTGTCCCAGGCTGCTCCAAGCCCCAAATCCAACCTGGCCTTGGGCACTGCCAGGGATCCAGGGGCAGCCCCAGCTGCTCTGGGAATTCCATCCCAGTCCCCCACCACCATCCCAGAGAAGAATTCCATCCCAAAATCCCATCTAATCCTACTTTCTCTCAATTTGAAGCCATTCCCTGGCTCCTGGCCCTCCAGCCCTTGGAAATAATTTCTCTCCATCTTTCTTCCCAGCTCCTTCAGGCCCTGGAATTATGGCTATTTTTAACAGAACTCTGATAGATTTTTAAATAAAATATACATGCAAAAATCCCCAACCAACCAATCCCAAATCCCTAGCAGGAGATGAGAAGGTTGGACTGCCAGTTATTTTTATTTAAACAGTGCTGAAAAGACCCATTTCTGAATTGATGCTTGGCCCCTGTAATCTGGCAGCACCTGTCCAAGGACATCCAATATCCCACTGTTTAGTGGGATCCACACACAAAAGGAGTGTGGGGTGCAGGATTCACGTTACCTCCACCTGCTCCCTGCAATCCTTCGGTTTCTGAAGGAAAAAGGGAGCAGGTCGCTTTTGTGGCTTTCCAGGGAGTTAATTTTAAAGCTGGGCCATTCCATTTTTCTGGTTGTTTTAGTGGACTGAGAACTTTACAAACTAAATTTGATTCAAAAATTCCTAAATAATTCCTTGCTCAGGACAGAAATGTAGCTGCTTAAAAAAAAAAAAAAATTTAAAAGCCCACAAGTCAAAGCAAAACTCTGTAGGAAACACATCCTAAATAAAATCCATTGGAAAAGGATATTTTTAGCCATTATATTTTCCCTGTGCATTCCAAGTTCATCTTTAAATACTCAAATTCTGCATCTCGGGCTGGAGGGAGGGACACTCCAGCAGCTGGGAAATTTCATAGGAGGAGCGTGGAATACAAGAGGAGAAAAATGAAATGCAGGAGCTGCCGAACACCCTCAAAATACTGAAAAAGGAACTCGGGGAGAATATTTAGCTTTGCCTGTAGGTGCCCTCCAGGTTCTGCAGGTACAAAGCTCCCACATTTTCCCCTGTCCCTGCCCAGACCCC
>VZTX01008623.1:5711-15767 GCA_013400915.1 Pardalotus punctatus | reverse complement strand
GGTCCCGCCCGCGGAGCGGAGCCCTCGTGCCCGGCCCCGGTGGCGGAGCGGAGCCCTCGTGCCCGGCCCCGGTGGCGGAGCGGAGCCCTCGTGCCCGGCCCCGGTGGCGGAGGGGCAGCGCGGCAGCGCCCGGGCAGCCCCGGCTCCTTTCCCGGGGCTCTGGCCCGGCAAACCCTGGAGGCAGCTGCACCCCACGGGCGGGATGTGCTGTAGGCCCGGGAGAGGCGTGAGAAGAGCGAGTTTTGGTTTGTCCAACACGCACTCAGGCCTTCTAACGCACACTTGGGTGTTATTGGGCTACAAAATCTGTTTTAGTGTCCTTTTCTAGTTAAAATAGTTAAGGATGTGTGTTTGGCCTTCTGGCACCAACAGGACCCCTAGAAGGTGTTAAGTAAGTGTGCAGGGGAGGTGGAAGCTACAGGACTCACCTTTGAGGCCACACAGTCCACACAGGGCTGCGAATGCTGTGGACTCCATTTCAATATTCCTCACACCGGCATCATAAGCCCTCCTTAGGTATTCCAACTTTTTTTCACTGGAAAAAGAGCATAATGCACCATCTAATCTTCCCTGACCTGGAAAGGAAGCAGAGAACTGTCACTGTTGGCCTTGCATGGGGCCATGGGGCACAAGGCGTAGGAGCAAATGAGAAGTCCAGCAGTGCCCACGTTCTGTCCGAGGCTCACAAAGTTTTCCTGTGAGTAGCTGGTTAACTTGTATTCCCCTCAGTGTTAAAGCCAGCGTGATGTGTCACTGTACAGGGGAGAGAGAGAATGATGCAGGTTTCAACATTGGTGAAAGGCTGAATCAGCCCACAAAAATGAGGAGCTGGGGGATGCTGTGCTCTGTGGGGACAAGCCATTGCTGCACCTGAGGTCCCTGCTGCATATCAGCTGTGAAGGTCTGCCAGCTTAAATCCCAAAAATGCCAAGGGACTGTACAAGAGGCGCAAGAAGCTGTGCAGAATTGAAACACTGAGGACAGGAAAGCCCCTTAATGGGTGTTTAATTTTTCTGCAGAGGCTGCTGTGGATGGAAGCTGGAGCCACCTGCAGAGGCGTTCCTGGTGTGGGCAGCACTGGTACTGCCCTGCTGCAGCTCCAGGTACCCCTGCAGGCAGGGCCGATGCTGTGCTCGCTGTGGGCAGGTGTGGGCACCCATCCTGACCCTCTCCTCTAAGCCCTCCAGTGGCTCTGGCTGTCCTGCTGTGTGCTCAGAGCAGACCTATGCCCCGTGCACTTCCTTCTCTCACACAGTGTCTGAAGGCCTTGATGCAGGCAAATGTTTACCTGCAGCTGGGCCAACCTGGGACAGCCCTTCGGTTTGTTGCTGCTCCTACTTTAATCCTCTCAAATGGCTTTTTGCTTAAATAAAACATGGACTGGAGCAATACACAGATGGCTGCATCTGCAAGCAGATCTAAAGGTTTATAAATAGTGCCCAGATTATTAATTCTTCATTTATTACATTTCATCTACTCTGCAATCAGCATTTAATTTTGCAAAATAAATGGTTGCAGAGTAACCAAAGTTTGTTTATGGAAATCTCACAGGCAACCTAATGTTTTCCTAGTGTTTGGCAGCTCTGGAGTGACAATCTTGCTGTAGGGAACAGCTTGGTGGCAAACTTAGCAAGGTGTAAAGAGAGGTACTGTGGGTTCCGAGGGTGCCCCCTGCTCTGCCTGGGCCCCCAGCACCAGGTGGGTACCTGCCTGCAGCCCTCCTGGGGCCTGGGTTCCCTGGATAGCTTTGTCCATATAAGAAGTGGAAAGACTTGGCCTGATGTGTGGGGAGGAAGGACAGACAAAGATGGTTTTACCTTCGTAGAAGTCGTAGGTGCACATGGTATGGCCGATGAGCGTGGGGAAGTCTGGAATCTCCCTGCTGCAGGCAAGCAGTTCCTCAGCAAGGTCCTTGTCCAGCTGGGTGCTCCTCACCACCACGTCATCCAGCACCACCTGCTCAAAACGCGGCTGGAAGGAGGAGTCCACGGCCGTGTCGGTGATCACAACAGACCCAGCCTCAATCCCTGTGGAAATGGAAGCTGAGGCTGCCAGAGCTCATAACATGTGTGTTCTGCTGCCCAACTTCAGCACTATAGGAAAATCTCAATTAGATCTACGTGTGCTTGCAAGGCTGTTCTTTTCAGTTAGTAAAGCAGATGTGAGAGAATAATTGAAATTCATGCAGTAGCACAGATGTACAAGTGAAATGTACAGAATCAGCATAAGATAAGTGATTGTGGGAGCGTGCTGAGTGACAGGGTTTTAGCTGTTTCTGGCTTTCAGGGACCATGTCCCCCCTACCAGCTTGTGCAGGCATGAGCAGCACCCCTGCCCCAGCCAGGGATCACAGATTCATTTGGGTCACCACTAACCCATGTTTTCTGTTTGGAAAGTGACTGCAGCAGACTCAAGGCCTTCATACACTCTGAGAATGTGCACTCTGCCAAGCCAGTCGCTACAAGTTTGCTGGGTTTTAACCCAAAACAAAATACCACATTTGATATTTAGAGACCTGACAAAATGCTAAAGTTCAGAACTGCATGACCTACTGCTGAGAGCTTTTTTCAATAATAGCTGTTTTGCTCTGAAGAAGACCATGAATCGCTTACCTAAGCCTCCAGAAGTCCCGATACGTATGATAGTAACGTCCCGGCATTTTGCATGGTGCAGCAGTTTGATCAGCTCGTGAAGCATGATGGAAATGGAAGGGATGCCCATCCCATGCTGTTGGAAGGAGAGAAAAGAGAAATGTCAGTCCCCATGAGGCTGCAGCAGGTGACAGGTATGTGACTGCAACAAGCTCAGGGTTATGCTGTGGCCTCTTCTGCTGCTGATGTCAACAGTGACTTTTTTGAGGGAGAAGAGACATCCTGGTTTGTAACCTGTCCAGGTTGTCTAACCCTCTTCCCCTCCCCTTGATGCTTTAAAGGCTCTTCCTGTCAGTAGAGCTGGTGTTCCTCCCTGGGGACCCTGTGCAGGCCCACAGACGGTGCCTGTCCTTCAAGGAAGGTCACCTCAAATGCATCCCAATGTCTGAATGCTCCAAGACGATCCCCGTGCATTGCCAATTCTTCTGCCACGTGCTGACTCACACTCTGTTGTGTCCTGCTCGGGCTCTGGGAGTGGTGTTTCAGTGAGGACAACCTGAGCCTTCACTTCTCCATGTGCCTTCCAGCCTGTCCTTGCCCCATGCTGCAGCATCTCTGCCACATTGCTGGGCACAAAGGACAACGGAAGGGTTTGTGTCCCTCGGTGAGGACAAGCTTCAGGGTCAGGGGTTTGCTGCATGACATGCAGGCTGCCCGTCCCTCTTCTGTCTCACATTCCCTGCACCGCTTCTGTCCCTGCACCTGCCTGACTGCTGGCTCCCCACTACTGGCACTGCTTTGTTCCCATCCTCAAGGGACTGCACTGCCCAACTCCCATCTCTGCTGCTGCTCCCCAAGGCTGGGAGCTGTTCTGCAGGCCTGGAGCTGCTGGGGCTTCTGTTGCATCTGCTCAGTACTCCCTTGCCTGGTTTGGTTGTCTGTCTTCTGCTCCATTGCTAGACCAACATCCTTTTCTTAGCTTAACCTTTAAGTACAAAAGGTGTTTGGTGCTGTGGGGTTTGGTTTTTCCTCTGGAAAATGCCTCACATCTTCAAAAACCTAAAGGAAGCACATATGGAAGCTCCATTGATTAAGATTAAGCCAGTTTTTGTGTTGCTTTGTCTCCTTTCTCTTGGCTGTGAGACTGACACTCTGTTTGCCTTGTATCATGTTTTAAATATGAAACCTTTTTGCATGTTGTTATTCTGTAACATCAGCCTGGCTTATTCACCAATGCCTAAAAGATTTATTCTCATTGTAAATATTCAGAGCAGGAATCTGTGTTCCTGCCCCTGTATGTTTGAGCTCAGTTGTGTTTCTAAGCAACTTGCAGAACTGTGATGTTGGCAGCTGCTCCTCATGACACTTCTCAGGGTGGCCACGTGTGCTGCCCCATGTCCCCTTCTGCACTGGCCAAAGCTGCTGCATGGCCTGAGGCTTGGCAAGGATTTGCTTCTGGCTATGTCACTCTACTGCCAGCCTGGGGAACGGCAAATCTTGTGGGGGTTCTTCCCCTTGGATCCACTCATTCTTTCAGGCTTTTCCTTTGGTCAGGATTGGTTTGGTTTTTTTCAGAGGGACCAAGCATGAGCTCTGCTGTGTGAGTGATTCCATCTTCTGTGAATCACATTTCAGACTAATCTTGTGCCTGAAAAAAATGGCATCATGACCAAGCCTTTGGGTGTCAGTGCTCCTCAACACAGCCTGTGTTTGCTTTCCCTTTTTTCAGTGCCAAAAATCCTGCTCTAATGAATACTAAGGCAAATTTTTTATTTTAGGGCTTGTATCAACGTAATACTCCCAGCAATATTTCATAGTTCATGTCTGGTGAGAAGTGGTCTTTGCCTCCCAAACTGAGCTGGGCAGGACACGTGCACATCTGCTGTTAAAGTGGCACTTTCCAAACGGAGAGTGCAGGTGCCGTGGAATGCCATTTAAGCAGCAGCAGCTTTGCCATGGTTGAGAGGTTGTGAACAATGCAAAGAGGAAGAAAGTCTGCCAGTGGGTGTTGGGGGAGGTGAAGGCATGCGAGGGAGAGATTGCACCGGCCCTGTCCCTGTGGCCGGGGCAGATGGACCGGACGCTGTCCGGCTGCGGCAGAACTCACGCTGATGGAGAGCACGGGCCCCGCCTGGTACATGGCGTAGCGGTCCGACCCTGCGCAGATGTCGGTCACGTCCTCCCCGTCACCCGCCAGGCCCAGCTCCCGCTGCATGAACTGCGCAAATGCCCTCATCCTGTTCGGGCTGCCGCCAACGCAGACAAACTGGAATAAAATACCAATGCGTTGGTACTTAGCTAGAACAAGTACCGAGAGTCAGTGTGAATGTGGCAGTGGTGGCTGTGCCAGACACATCTTCCTGAAGGAAGCAGTGGGATGCCACTTCCTCACCGTCAGTCAAGGGACAGGAACAACTGAGGGTCCCAAAACCAGGAGTTAACACGAAACCCAGGCTGTCGCTCTGTTGGGTGGTGACTACCCTGGGCCCAGGCAGCTGTACAGCTGCACATGCTTGGGTATCAGTCCTAGGCAAGAAAATCTAAAATAATTCAGCAAATTTAAGCTGTTAGTATCCCCACTGATAACAAAGCAAGCCCAGATGTTGGAGGAGCTCATTGGTTAATTTATTCTATGGACAGTGCCGACTGCAATTAGTGAGCACTGCTGATGGCACAGAGGCCATAAAGTCAGGGAGGAAAAAGGACAAATTTTACGTATTAAAGGAAAATGTTCTCCCTGAAGGTAGGAGGAGGATGGGTGTGTGTGCCAGGGCAGTGCTGATCCTGCTGCCAGGGCGCAGGGCAGCAGAAGCCCACGCTGTGCTGTGCCAGGTTGCTCCAGCCCTGGGCACCGAGGCTCTTCCCCCGCACAACTGGGGAAACGCTCCAGTTTGAAATGGAAGAGGATGCCGTCATGACAAATGGGTTTTGACAGCAGCTCTCAGCCAAAAATAATATGACATACTCCTTCCCTTGTCCCCACTAGATGATGATCAAGATGTTTTTGGACAAATGCCTCCTCTGTCTGTCCTCCAACATAGGGCCAATATAAAATCAGGTTTTACAGAGCTACAGGATTTTTAAATGATAATTTTCTGTTGTGATTTCTTGCCCAAAACCAAGGAAGGACAGCCTCCTTGCCCAGGCTGCCTTGGGCTGCTGAGTCCCTTTGCTGAGCAGCCAGACCCCGTCCCCAGCAGGAGCATTGGTAGCAGTGGGGCCGCAGGCTGGTAACACCATAGGCTGCACAGCTGGAGAGCCTGGGCAGGTGGAGGAGCTGCTGCCTCGCTTTTGAACTTGCTGTTTACCTTTATGTCCCCAAACATCGCTGGCAGGTTGTGCGTCTTTGTTCCCAAGTCCAAGTGATACAGGACATCCTCCTCCATTGAGTCCAAGTGTGGGTTTTTAACAAGGACAAGGCCACTCCTGCGGGGAGACAGCGAGGATGGGTTGGGGGGCCAGGTAGTGCCCACAGGGAGAGGGGCAGGCAGGATGGGGCACAGGGCAGCCTGGAAGCTCTGTGAGGGTGCCCACAACCCTGGTGTCGGGAAAGGGGTGGGATGGGGCAGGGATGAGCCAGCTCTGTGTGGTGTCAAGACCAGCTGTCCTTGTGCTGCAGGTAGCCTCTTTGACACGTGTTTTATCTAAGTATTTGGCAAAAAACATGTCTCAGTAGCTATCGATTTTGTCAATGGCAGCCTTAGGTCTTTCCTTCACAGGTTTTGCCAGCAATGTCCAGGGGTGCTGTGCTGTGCTATTTTCTATGTGACAGTTTATTAAGCTCTTAGCAATTCAGGGTTTCACACTTGTCCCAGATAACTGCCTGGCAGGGTGAGTGAAGGCTCTGCAGGCAGCCAGAGGCCAGCTTGCTGTCCCTTTCCACCTTCTGTAAGAGATGGGAAGCAACTAACTAACAATGCAGGTTGGTTTTATAAATGAGGCTTAAATGAAACCCAGAGAACATTTTTCTTGTCTTATTAAAACAAACTCAAATGTTCCCGGTACTCACCCTGAGTAACCTGTTGTTTCGGTCATAGCAGCTCCACCAGTCAGCTGAAAGCGATACCCTGCCAAAAACGTAAGGAAAACACTCGTGTCCTCAGCTGTGGAGGTTTGGAGCTCAGAAGAGGTTTCAAAGGGTTCTGCAGGGGGTTAAATACCTCCAGTGCTTTGTGCAGCTCTCAAGGTCAACGCTGGCCAGTGGCCCCACCCACTCCCTGTGTCTGCTGAGGTACCAAGGTTCCTCCTTAGCTGGCCTGGTTCCTCCCAGATCGACTTTTTGGGCAGGTGCGTCACTGCTAACCTTGGCTGGTGGCCCTGGCGCTGGGGCTGGTGACCTGCTGGCCCTCTGGCCAGTGACCTTGTGCCCTCTGGCCAGTGGGATGGGCATCGGGCGCGTGGCTGCACACGTGCACCCTGGCGAGACGGGTTTGTCTGAGCCGGATGTTGCTGTTCTCCCAACCTGGCCTGTGCTTCCTTGGCCTCCTTCTGCTTCCTGGGGACTGAAGGACCCTTACAGCCTGGACCTGCTGCTCGTCCTGACACCTCTGCTGGCTGAACTGTTCTGTGGCCCCAGTAGGTGCAAATCCAAACCGTCCCTGCATTTGCCTGGGGTGCACAAAAATGGAGTTTGGGCTATAGCTGACCACCCCTGCACAGAACACCTTCTGCACCACCAGCCTGGCCTGGGGAGGCTGGTTTCACTCAGCGATGCCCAGACAGCACTGTTGGCTCTGCTGGTCCAGCTGACCCTGCCTCAGCCCAGGAGCCCGTCAGGACAGTGTGCAGTCACAGGGTGCTGCAGCAGCCTTGCGTGGGTTACCAGTATCATAAATACAAGTATCATAGCATCACCCCAAGACAGGGCCCCAGGCCGGGGGAGCCACGGTTCTCCTGGGGCTATGGGATGCTACAGGAGCAGGAGACTGGAGTTACTGGTCCTGCTTTCTGTCCCAACAACAGCAGGCATTGCCCTGGAAGATATTTTAGGCATCAGCTGGAGGGGCAGAATCTGGCATTTGCTGTTGACCTCTGGGAATTGTTGATGGAAGCGCTGATAATTAGAGAAGTGCTAGGTAATTAATTACTGGATGAAAGCACATTGTGTGGGGCTTGCTTGCGCTCTACATTCAGGCAGTAATGCAGTCCTGCTTCCCTAATGCGGGGGGACAGAAATTGCTGTAACTGAGGCAGCCTTTCCCTGGGCAAATGCCCATTTTGCTACTCATCCAAACCTTTTAAATTGCAAAACCCCATATAAAAATAAATAAACATTGCAAGCCAATGGCCTGGGAACATGTAAATTGGGTACCTTGCCCAAGACAGGGTCAGGATAGCTCTGAGAAGGGAAAGGAGCAGAGCTCCCAGGGATATTTCAGGCTGCTGGAGTCATACCAAAGGCAGGCTGGAAGGATTTCTCTGCTCTGATGAAGTTCTCCCTCCCTGGATGCTGTTCACATATGCCTGCCAAAGATGACTTATTACTGATGCTCCACAGCACTCCTGAAGAATAAGGATCTGGAGACTCTTTTCCCTTTCAGAAAGCACCAGATTTCTGTGAGGGGCACAGAAGAACTTCCGTTGGGGCTGCACACACCTTCTGCCTGCCAAAGTCACTTGGTGCGATGGCTGTGGTTTTCCACAGAAAGCTCCATGTTTCAGGCACACACCCAGCAGATTGTGCTGTGGGCTGCATGCAGAGCTTTGCAGTCATGTCCAGTGAGGGTTGCCTGATCTGGGGAACAGAAGCAGAAGGTTTGCTGTTGTTTGCCAGTGGCAGCAGGGAATGCTCTGGGGGAGATGAGATCAGGTTGAGGCTTCCTGTGGATTCTCCTCCTTCTCTCTTCTTGTTTGGTGGAGGAACACCAAGTTCCCCGGCCCTGCACCCACCTCCAGCACGGCTGGAGGGTTCAGCAGGATGGTGGATGGATGGGTGGGCAGATGGACAGACAGCTGGATACCTGAGTGACCCTGCAGCAGGGCATGAGTTCCCACACGCTGCCTGGGCTGGTAAAGGCAGCGCTTCTGTGTCTCCCCTTTCTGTGCCTTCCATGGCAGAGTATTTCTGGGCACGCCTGGAAAGGCCCACACCTGCACAGTTCAGACCATCACACGATAAACTAATCTCCCTGAGCACGTGGACAACTTTTTAAATATTTTCTTGTGAAAAACAGTGTTCCAGCAGAGCCAGCTGGGACATCCCTGCCTGGTGGTCAGCAAAGCCCCTGCCCTGCCCTGCTGCAGCCTCTGCCCATGGTGTGCTTGGTCCCAGGCAGGAACCTCCCCTGTACTGGCAGAGAGGCAAGGTCTTGGAGGGTGGCCCTGCTGAGTGAGCAGGGACAGAGTCTCCTGGAGCCACAGCTCTCTCTGGAATGAAAGGCTGAGACCTGGTGGGCAAGCAATGTTCCTGTGGTGTTTGTCCCTGCTGTGCCCAAGGTAAAAGGAACTAGCGTGTTCTGTTTAAGTAAACATGATTGCACCGAGGGAAAGGGCTGGATTACGCTTTTGGCTTCCCAGAACTCACATTAAGGAGAAGGAACAGCAGCCACCACTGTGGCCACGCAAGTTTGAGGTCCTGTCTGGCGCAGGCCAGCTCCCTGAGTGGCCAGTATGGAAAGTCCCTCACCTTTGGTTCTCTTGTCCATGATTATTTTTCCCATGGTTGTTCTTTGGGATGGCTTTCAGTAAATTCCAAACTGAAGTGTGGCTCTTCTTTTCCTACCTCCTGCTTGCCGTGGCAGAGGCTGCAGGAATGGAATGGAAGAGAATAACACAATAGAATAGAATAGAATAGAATAGAATAGAATAGAATAGAATAGAATAGAATAGAATAGAATAGATGTATAGAATAAAATAATGGAATAGGATAAGATAAAATATTAAAATAAAATGCTTTCAGTTGAAAGGGACCTGCAGTGCTCATCTAGCCCAGCTGCCTGCCTGTTTCTCTTCCCCCAGGCAGAGTGGGGAGGTGGGGATGATGAGAAGCAAAGAGCACTGCCCCAAGTGAGTGTTTGTTTGTGCCTGATTCAGAGCTAAATCCAGCCTCTCCAAGTGCCAGGCAGCGGAGCTGTTACCATATGTGCTAGAGGATGACAAATAAAGCACGATGAAGTGTACGGCAGTGTAACATATGGCAGTGCAGACAGGCTCTCGGCAAGGGAAGAGCCGGGAGAGCCAGCGCTCCCGCGCCCATCCGACACCTCTTGTCATGTTAAATGCTATTTTCGACCAGACAGCGATGGCAGCCGGTGTGCGGCAGGGAGCTCGCACGGCCGCGTCCTGCCGGGGCTCTGCAGCCCTGCTCCAGCGAGCCCCGGCAGCTCCTGCTCCGGCCGGCTGCTCTCTGCCTTCCCCCGCGGTGCCGCTGCGGCAGCTCCCGGAGCTGCTGAAGGACGGGATATTGCTGCAGCTCCCCGAGCTGCTGAAGGACGGGATATTGCAGCAGCTCCCGGAGCTGCTGAAA
>VZTX01008615.1:0-20101 GCA_013400915.1 Pardalotus punctatus | reverse complement strand
CGATCCTGTACCCCAACATCGATCCTGTACCCCAACATCGATCCTGTACCCCAACATCCGATCCTGTACCCCAGCATCGATCCTGTACCCCAGCATCGATCCTGTACCCACGGCATCGATCCTGTACCCCAACATCGATCCTATACCCCAAAAATGCCCTGTGCCCCAGCATCGATCCTGCACCCACGGCACCGATCCTGCACCCCAAAACTGCCCTGTACCCCACCACCCACCCTGCACCCAGCACTGCTGAGCAGCTCAGCTCCGATCTTGAACACCTTCTCCACGCTGTGCCCCAGCACCCCAAAACGCTGAACCCCAAGGCAGACCCTGCAGCTCTCCCTGCCCCACACTGCTCACGGAAGGCTCTGCTCCTCCTGGCTTCTCCAGAGACACGGGGGTGGCCTTGGCCCCCACGTTGTGCTGGGGCCAATCCCATCTAACCCTGCCCTCTGGCAGTGGGAAGCCATTCCCTGTGTCCTGTCCCTCCATGCCTTGTCTTTGTCCCTCTCCAGCTCTCCTGGAGCCCCTTCAGGCCCTGGCAGGGGCTCTGAGCTCTCTCTGGAGCCTTCTCCTCTCCAGGTGAGCACCCCCAGCTCTCCCAGCCTGGCCCTAGAGGAGCTGCAGCCCTGGAGCAGCTCTGGGGCTCATCTGGACTGTCTCCAGCAGCTCCACGTCCTTTACACTGAGACCCCCAGGGCTGGAGCAGCTCTGCAGGTGGGGTCTCACCTGAGCGGGGCAGGATCCCCTCCCTGAGCTGCTGCCCACGCTGGGATGAGCCCAGGCTGTGGTTGGCACTCATGAACTCCGTGCTCACATATTTTTACTGAGTACCACCGTGGTGCTGCTGCTTCCCTTCAGGTCGTGTCCTCACCTGTGCAGGGCAGGAGGTGCCCCAGAGCCACCACCCAGGGCATCACCAGGTCATGTCCACCCAGGGCATGCCCATGGCACCGCCTGGTTTTAAATACAGGGCTGTAAAACTCCAGGAGAACCGAGGACAAAACAGGCAAACCACGCTGATTCCCAGTAGGAATTTTATTGACAATAATAAAGTGCTCTGGTGTCTCTTACAGGAGAGAGGAGCATGTCAAGTGTGACGCCACTTAACGTCGTCTGAGACAACAGCGTGAGAGTACTGAAGGTAAGACCCTGTGGACTGAGCTGTATTTCATCACAAACAGAGCCCTTTAACCAACAAACTTGTTCTGGGAAAGTTTCCAACTCCGACAATCTCTGGCGTTGTGGGGTGGTGGGATCTCTCATGCTAGGAGCATCAAAGGAGTCTCTGGAGATGCTTTAACAGAGGACAGGAGCTTGGGAGGGAGACTTCAAAATCCTGGCAAGGGTACAAATAAAATACACTTTGGTCTTAAATTAATGTAAAATTTTATGAAACTGTCTTTCGGAGATTATTCCCAATGTGGAGTTAAAAAACAAACAAGCAAACAAAAAGCAACAACAACAAAAAAAGCCTGGCCGGTGTCCACAAAGAACAAGTGCTGTGGTTTCTAACCTCTGAATGACATTATCCTCCAGGAACTGCCTCTTCAGGAAGATTCCACATTACCAGGCTTTATCTGCATCCTTTGCTTTAGAAAAGAGGGAGACATCCCAGGTTTCTGAAAAAAAGAGAATTTGTCCTTTGACCTAAACACTGATTTACGCAAAAGCTTTCCTGGGCAAATCCTGCCAGGCTGTGTCCACTCTCTGGACGTCATGGGGCTCCATCAGCTCCAGGCTCATCCCAAATATCCAGGCTCCCCATCCAGGGCCTCCCTGTGGCTGGAGAGCTGGGATGGGATGTGTCCATCCTGGGAAGCAAACAAAAAATACAAAGCAAGAGGAGAAAAAAACCCCAAAAAAACCAAAACAGGAAAAAACCCAAGCAAATAGAGCTCGAGAAGAGAAGGAATTAAAAGAAAAGATAATAATAATAATAATATTAATGACAAATTTTAATTAATAAGTGGCTAATTAATTTTCTAAGCACCATAAAATTGCCATAGCAGCCTAATTGCTTTGCTAGTCTTGCCACCAGGCAGGGAGGAGATGAAGAGTTCTAATCCCCTGGATTTCCACATGGGAGGCCGTGGTGAAGGGGACACGCCGGGGTCTGCAGGGGCAGTGTCACCGCACGGGGACCTGGCCCGTCCCACGCCAGGTGCCATTGTCACCTGAGAGCTGCCACCGGCAGGTGCAGGGCTGGGGCGGCTCCGGGATCGGGTGGGACGGGGGCTCTGCCTCCATCAGGGTGCAGGGACCCTGCCAGGGGTACAGAGACCATGCCAGGGGTGCAGGGACCATGCCAGGGGTGCAGGGACAGCACCAGGGGTACAGGGACAGAACCAGGGGTGCAGGGACCATGCCAGGGGTACAGGGACAGCACCAGGGGTACAGGGACCATGCCAGGGGTACAGGGACAGAACCAGGGGTACAGGGACAGCACCTTGCAATGGCTTGCAATGAAATTCCAGTTTGCCATGATTCTGGAAAAGCGTGCAGACACCACGGGATTAATGCAGCTGCTTTCATCCTCTCTTTCAAACCCCCTTACTGCCCCTTTTGAAAATATTTTTGACTTAATGCCAGCACAGATTATTGGTTTTATGCTTCTCTCTGTGTAACAGCCACGTACTTATAGGAAATCACTTATAAAACTCGGGCTGTGGGGATGCCAGTTTCCAAAGTCACAGGAGCTCCTTCTGATGCCCTTCAGAAGAGCTCACTACACCTCCAGCTCCTGGGATTTGTTCATCTGTGCTGCCTGGAGCGGGTGTGCACAGTCCAGCCCCCTCCTGTCCAGGGCACTGGTCCAGGGGCATCATGGTCACATTTGAAGTAGTCATTCAATGAGATTGGTTTTTTCCTGGGCCGTTTTTGCCACCAGTTCTGTGATGACCAATTTGGATTTATCTGCATTGACCCCTCTCATGTGCTGGGTGTGTTTTTAGGAATGAGTCCTTTCTTTTCCTAAAGGTGATAACCCAAGAAACCACATCATCATTCGCCATAATCTTATTACTAAATGAGATCTCATCTCATCCCACAGTTTCTGAAGAAAAAAGCAATGGCTGGTTGGGGGCTACGGGTTCTATGGGTACAGCACAAATACAATTTGTGCTGCTGACTCTTCTGTCTTTGCATATTTATCTTCCTTCCATTCCTAACAAACTTGTTTTTTCAGCACTTCTTTGTCATAAGGATGATGAGGATTAACTAAATGCATGTAAACATAACCATAAAAAGGGGGGAAATTACACTGCATGAGCAAACCTGATACTCTTCCCAGTTCATTAGAATTTAATGAAGAAATACTCAGTGCCCAACAGGGGAATCCTAATTCATTATGTCTTTTGAATTCTCATTAAGCATATGCATGGTGACTACTGGAAACCTGCACCCTTTCAGCTCTGTTGTCCATTACCCTGACTAATAAATAGTCATTATACTTAAATACTGATGAGGAGACTCGAGGAAGTTTTATTCCTGTAATTAATTTTCCCTGGTTAACTCCTGATGATTTTCCAGTGCTTCTGGTGGTGGCTGAATCAAAATCCTTGCGCAGGTGAGGTCAGAGAGAAGCTGCTCTAAGAGAGGTTTGAGGATGGAGAAGAGGATGGACCACACCAGAACCTCTCCACACCCACAGTGGACCATGTTCTCTCCACCTCAAGAATATTGATTTAGGTTTGAGGGGCTCTGCTGGTTTTTTATAGGGGGAAAAGACTTTTATCCATTTAAATCCCTGGAAGTGTTCAAGGCCAGGTAGGACAGGGCTTGGAGCAGCCTGGGATGGTGGAAGCTGTCCCTGCCCGTGGCAGGGGATGGCACTGGATGGGCTTGAAGGTCCTCCCAAGCCAAACCAGTCTGGGATTTTAAACGGTGTTCACTGGTTTGGGCCCAGCACCAGAATGGTGGTGGATGTTGTCTGAAGTTTTCCCAGAGCTAATGCTTTGTGCAGTTCTCCACACTCTTGGTGAAAGCTTCCAAAGGAAGGTTGTGTCAGGAAACATGGAATTACTAAATCCTTCTGACTTACTATGTAGCTTAAGGCAATGTTTAAAAACTGTTTAATTGCTCAGAGTTGTATTTTACTCCATAAGCTGCAAAGGGTTTGTTTGTTCCTGTTTCTCTTCCCAGTTATTAATACTTTTTGTATTTTACCTTTATTCTTAAAGCTGGCTGATAGATCTGGAACAAGGAATCTCCGGGGTGTTGGAGCCAAGAAATACCTGGTTTTATCACAGCTGCTTTCCAGGGGACTTTTTTCCGCCAGTCCCTGCAGTCCAGCTTTGGGGTGTGTGAGGAATGTACAGGAGGCTCTGGTCTGTCAGGTGCTCTGGGGGGTGCCAGCCCCCCAAAAATCCCCAGCTCGTGATGTCTTGAAGATATAAACACCAGAAATGGCTCATTGGAGTAGGACTGGGCTCAGGGATGGGGTAGAGGTTTCTCTGGGTGGGAATTGTGTTGGTCGAGGTGAGGGACTGAAGAGCAGGTGATAAACTTGAAATTGCAGTCAGAGTGGTGATGACTGACTCATCCAGGAGCTGCACCTTCCCTTGAAGGAGGGATGAGCCATTCCTGGCACTGCCGGCCCCTGGAGGAGCGAGGGGAGAGGAGAGGAACGCTCGTGGCGTTGTTTCCGGAGCTCGGGCTGCCTGTTTGCCCTGAGCTGGTGCTTGGCACTGCATCAAAGAGGATTCTGAAAGGAGCCCAGCAGGACAGCCCAAGCTGCTGCTGCTGCAGGGCTGCTCCAGGCGGGCAGCACGGAGGGCTCGGGGCCTTCTGGGGACAGGAGGGGACAGGAGGATCCCGGTTCCCCTGGGACTGGTACAGCTCCTTCCATGTCCATCCATGGAATTATACCTTATGTGAGACCTCAAAACCCTCCCAGTGCCTGAAGGGGCTGCGGAAGAGCTGGAGAGGGACTTTGGGCAAGAAATGGAGGGATGGGACACAGGGAATGGCTTCCCCCTGCCAGATGGGATACTGGGAAGGAATTTTGATTTTGTCCTTTGCAGGATAACTTGAAGTCATTCCATGTTTTCACAGTGGTGATGGTTCTGTCAAACAAAGGGTTCTTCAGTGCGTGTAAAAATCATCTGTGTCTCCAACCTGAAAGCAATGGGATTAATTGGGAAGTGGATCCAAAGCAGACTGGAGTTAACGGGGGTGTTTGGACCAACCCCAGTGGCTTTCCCAAAGCTTTCCCAAAGCTTCCCAGCAGCCCTGCAGAGACTCAGGTGAGTTCCCTGCTGCTGTTGGAGTTCATGCCCACATGGATTGTCCAGATATTCTTCATGGACAGGGCTGTCCAGCCCTGGAACGGCTGCCCAGGGCAGGGTGGAGTCCCCATCCCTGGAGGAGTCCAGAGCTGTGTGGATGTGGCCCCTGGGGACATGGGGCACTGCTGGGTTAATGATTTGCCTGGAGGATCTTAGACGGCTTTTCCAACCTGAACAATTCTGTGATTCCATATTGTCCTGGGCTGAGTTTCCTTCGCCACTCTAAATGATACCCACTTTCCCACAGCATGAGAATTCTCAGATTTTTATTGCTTTATATCAGATTTTATTTTGGTTATAAAGGTGCATGTGAGCATAGTAAATCTGTATATAAAAATAAACCATATTTGTTGGTGTCTTCTAACCTGGGGACTGCTCTTGACATGCCCAAGGAATCCTGGCTCCCTCTCACTCTCCCAGGCTTTAGGAATCATTCATTATTTATGTCGCTCCAATGACAAATCACCACTATAATGAGGTTTTATCCTTTTAAAACAAAATAACTTTTATTAATTCCTTGATTTAATAATTGAAGCCTTGACTTTTAAAGGGGGGGCAGGTGTTTGTTGTGATTAATAGGACACGTTCCCTGCATATCACAGAACTTTACTAAATCTTAGTAATGGCGTGGGGGTCAGTGTCACTGTTATTATAGAAATGATAATTATATCTTTGGGAAGCTGTCAGAAAAGTATCTTTTCTAGGAGTCAGAGCAGTGTAAACAGACTGTACAGGCAGGCACTACCCTTTCCATCAATAGGTAAACAATCTTTGTTAAGCTCATCTTGATAGTCTTATTTTGTTGCCACATTTTAATTACTCATCCTGTCTGTTTATATTCCACTGCATTTTGCTGAAGATACAAGCTTTAAAAATCATTGGTATTTAGGAAAATCCAAAGCTGGGGTGATGCATGCTCAGGTGCTAATTTATTTACATCAATTAATTTCAGGCCCCTGATGTAAACCAATTAGTATTCAACACTTAATGGAGTCATTATCTGTCAGATTAGCTTTTAGAAATGCTTGTCACTGCTACAGGACCAGGCAGCAGAACTTTGCTAATAAAACTAGCAGAATTAATGGAGTGAACAGCATAGATAATGACTTAATGTGGAACATACAGTATAGAAAAGAGACTGAACAACTGTCTTCAAGAAATTAAGATATCATTGAGCCGGCTACTTTATTCCAAAAATGAGCTCAGATGGGCTCTTTGGAAACATCAAAGGTGTCTGGCTAAGCCTTTGCAAAGTTTATTTCATAATAAATAACTTTCACCCTTTGTGCCCTCACATACTCTGGTCTATCTTGGTGTGGCACACAAAGAAATGTTCCCTGCTGTACCTGCCTGCTGTCACTCGAGGCTGTTCCTTCCCAAGGACTGGGAATTACTGGGACTATCCAGGTTATGGAGCTGCGTCTGTGGGCGTCACCTGCAGCTTCCCCAGGTGAGACTTCCTTTGGGGGATGCACCAATCACCTTCAGGGCTGTGGGGCTGCAAAATTAATTATATTTGCACAGCAGCATTCGCCCATTGTTTCATTCTTCCAGGTTAGATTTCCTTTTTTTTGGTGTGTTTTGCAACGTGCACTTTGCGGTCAGTCTGGTTATTCTGGCGCCTTGGGGACAGGTGACACTTGGGCTGAAGTAATCCCTTCACAGAGGGAAAGCACAGAGCTTAATTCCTGTTTACCCTTGAGAAAGATTGCAGATACGTCTTAAAATATCATCATGGTGCATTTTCACAGCAAGTCCTGTGATTTGTGCTTCACTGAGGACTGTGGCACTGACCTGCAGGTGAGCTGACAAGGCTGATCTCACTGCAGGGACAGTCCTGCTCCTTCACCCTCTCTCATTCCTCATTCAGGGATGAGGGGCTGGTTTGGAGACCATGGGGTCATCAATGCATTCATAATGGCATGAGAAATTCCTCTACATAATTATACCTGTGGCTGTAGTTGAAGAAAATTCACTACAAGTGACTAAGCCATGGCAGTGATGTTCGTGTTCAGGTGCTTTTTCCTTGTCACAGCACCAAAACTTGAACCCTACCGCAAAATAAGTCAGAATAAATCTAGTCTAAAGCTCTGTTATTTACTATTCTTAGTAAAAAATTGTGATGTCCTGCCAGCTCTCTCCCTGTGCTGCTCACCTGAGCCTTTGTTCTTACAGTTTTAGGTTATGCACCTTTTAGGTAACACTGTGGCAGAGTTATCTTCAACCTCAGGGATAATTTCATGTTATACATATTTTTTAGGTCTTCCTTCTTTAAAGAACTGCATTAACACCTTGTATATCTCCCTTATCCTTATAGAGATGTTGTACATTGATGGCCATTTATGACTGATTTACAATTATATTGGTTTTTGCATTGATTCTGGTTGTTCTCCTTGATAGTTTTTCAGCTTTCCAGAGGGACTCAGTTTATGGCACAAAATCAACATTCACATTTGATTTTCAGCATGGCAAGTGACTGCTGAGAGTGACTGCATGAGAAATAGGTGCCTGTGCACCTTCTCCAGGAAAACCCAAAAAACTTTTCCCCTTCCCCAGCTCCTGAGGTTTCCTTCTTCCAGGAGTATCCCAAAGGAGGAGGGAGCCCAAATGTCTTTGAGGGCGTTCAGGAGGTGATGTAGCACTGCCCTAAACTGTCTATACTGGAAAAAGCACTTGATGACAGATAGACATGAGGTGTCCTGTCCCTCTTGTATCCATCCCCCATGGAACCACAAACACCTGCTGTCCCAACACTCCTGTGACAGAGGGTTTAGAAATATCAGTGACAGAGAATATTTGCGGATTAATTTTTCAGTCACCACAGCAGAAAATCCTCAGCTGTGTGATTTTCTCCTCCAGCTGTTTTTCCATGGGATCTCTGGAGTGGGAGAGCTTGGTCCATGAGGATGGAGACATTTGGAAGCAGCCTCAGGAAGGCACAGGTTGTGACAGAGGGACGTGTTCCATGTCTGGGTAAGCAGGGCATCCCTTTGGAGGCGTGGAGGGCCAGCAGCCAGAGCACGTCCATCATCTTTGTGAGCAAGAGAAGCTGATTTTGTGAACTTCTGGCTCAGCTGAACTTCATTTTAATATCTGTAAAGAAATTTCAACCTGGATTAACCTCCACTGCACTTGGATTTCATTGTGAACATTTTTTACAGCTGTTCAGAGTTTTCTGCTGTTGCAAAGAACAATTAATTTGGGTAACAACAATTCCTGCCTTCAAAGACTATATCCATATGGCTATCAAGGCAGTTTGTAATTCCATAATTGAAATCATAGATGACTGCTGCATCATCCTCAAAGGGCCTGGTGTTTTTGGATGTTTTTTGTTTTCCTACTACTTAGCCTTTCTTGTCAGCCTAAATATTTGCTGGTCTTACCCCAAAACTGGTGCTATGACCCCGCTGTGTCCTTTGTAGGGGCACAATGCGAGGTGCCACGATTGAGATGCTGCTTTGTGGTCCTACCTACTGGAGATGCCCCTTTGAAAGGAGAGGAAATTGCTGTTGGATAACATCACTGCCTCCATCACAGCTGGCGTTGGCTGGTGCAGATACGTGTTTACATTTTGCTTGGAAAATGTAAACACTAATTAAGCATTAATGTTAATGGGGCCTGGGCCCCTGGCTCTGCTGCTGGCGCTGCCCTGGCTGCTGTCCATCTCACCCCACTCACTATCTGTGTTTCCTGGCAGAAAATAAGGATAATTATTTATTCCTTTCCAAAGAGGGAGGGAAGGGAAGGGACACCGGGGAGGGTCATGTAAGGACAAAATATTGTGTTACTGGGAATAAAACCAAATCCTATCAGCCTGAGAGAAAGGCAGGAGTGGGTCGTTATCCCAGGTTCCACTGTGGATGTGATCACTCAATATCCTCAATATTTCCTGTTCTCACATCCTGCATCCAAACTCCGGCAGTTTTCTGGGAAAACCTCTCCAATTTGCCGTAACACAGGGATGGGATGTATCAGCAGCGAGTGTAGGGATGAGAAGCAGCAGCCAGTCCTGCCGTGGCGCAGACAATCCACGTTTCACTTTTAATTTTCTGCATAAAAGACTTTCTCATTCCTGTTCCCTCTCCTGTGCCACCGTGGGATGAACTGGTCACCGAGGTGCCTCTGCCACTGCCCAGCCCTGCCGTGGTTGTGGCCGTGGCCGTTGCAGGTCTTTGATGGCAGATTTTCCATTTTCCCTTTGCTCGGCCCCGGCGAGAGCCAACGGTGGCGCTTCTAATTAGGGAGGGTAATTTCTCCCAAACGGGTCCTGTCCCTTTGTGAGCCCGTGGGTTTGCCAGGAGAATAAAAGCGCCCTGATTGTCCCCTCCTTTCAGCCCTTCCCCTGATGAGGAGTGTTGCTACACCTGATAAATTAAAGGACACAAAGTTAATGAATTTTTCATTTGAACTCACAGCTAGGTATGGATTAGTGAGGCTGACGTTGCTGAAGAGCTCAGAATTAGGAAGGGTCCTACAGGGACATTTTCCTCTTTGCTAAAATCTTTTCATTCACCTTTTCAAGCATTATCTTGCTCGGGAGAAAGAGTTCTTTTCACGCCATATAGCCCGTGGGGTCTGCTTTTTTTTCCACATAAATGTGATCATTCATTTTGTTTGTCTAATGGATAAAAATAAAGGGCAGTGTGATTGACATTCAGACAGCCTTTCTCCTCAAAGAGAAGGGATTCATACGTTCCTGAGCAGCACTCTGGAGCACACTGAGCATTCATAGTCCCAATTCCTTTAAATTCCAGTTGACACCAGCGGAAAGTTGGTTTTCCTCTCGCTTGAGCAGGGCTGGGAGCTGCAGAAGGCTTGGCCTTGTAAATAAAATTATACCAAATTTACTTAAAAATTAATTGTAAGTTAATATCAAAGGACCTGGATGATTCAGAATTGCTTTCTGAATATAAATTTCAAAGTTTTGCAGCTGCTTTTAGTGTGCAAACTGATTTCTGGCTCCTGGAGCCAAACCTGCACATGCAATCATTCAGAGAGAAAATGTTTTTTGTTACCCCTGTATTCCCTGCCCAAATTAAACCTTTTCCTGAGAGCTTTGCTTTGCCTTCACTTGCCTTTAGACACTCTGAAAGACTCCTTAAAAGAGTGAATCAGGTTTTTGGTTAAAACCAGGAGCTGCTTGAGTGTACAAAAGGCTGGGGAGGGTGGTGGGGCTGGGCTCACTTCCCTTGTGGAGTCCTCACTCTGGAGAAACCCACCAAAGCCCCATTCCCAGTGACCTCTGGCTTTCCCAAACTCCCCAAAATACATGGCTGAATTAACTTAGAAACAATTTCTAATTAAAAAAGAACTGAGTGGGATCTCTTGTAACGCTTCAAGGCAGGATGGGGAGGAGGAACAGAAATTACAGCAAAAATTAAAAGAACACCCAAAAAATAGAAAAACCTTTTGAGAAGAACCTATTGCCCATTTCAAGCAGAAACATCCCAGGCAGGAGAGATTTCCCCACTTTATAAATAATTCGGGATCAAAGATCCTGGCACTGGGTTAGGGAGGGGTGAGCGTAAATCTGGCTTTAACTGAGATTCATGTTTCTATTAAAAAGTAATTGCAAAGAATGAATCCTGATTGTCTTAATAACTGATATTTATGTCCCTCAAGCAGCAGAATGGATCCATCATTTTATACACAGCTCTAAAAATAGGATGAACACTGCTGTCCCTTTCTCCAATGCTGTTCCTACCCCTCTGCCCCCTACCCTCTTGTCTTGGAGCTTCCAGAGCCCACACAAGTTACCTAGAATTCCCTTTTCTAACCTAGAAACCAGTGTCACCTTCCAGTGCAGGTAAGTAAGAGCTGGAAAATGATCCCAAGCAGGGAAAATTTCATTTCTGGTCTTAGAGACAAGTTTAAAAAACCCCAGCATGGTTGGTGATGAACAATTCCCGTGCCTGTGGACCTGACTGTGTTTGCACCATCTGCCAGTGGGAGTATTTTGAAAACATTTGGGAGTGGAGGAAGGTTGTTCTAGAGGGAAATATTCCTCTAAAGATTTATTTTGTGTAAATCTCGCTGTCAAACACTCCAGAAGCTGATGCCCTTGTTAGTGGTGTTATAACCAAGGTCTCTGCTGCTTTAATGGCAAAGGAGAAGGTTCTCCAGCAGCTGCCAAGGGGCACCTTGAAGGTGCAAAGTGCCAGAAATTAATCAAAATTATTAGTGAGGACTAATTATAAATGATGTTCTCAGAGATTCAGGTTTTTGCTTATAGAATAAGTTAACCATTTCCTTCTGACTTTTTTTTCCCCAGTATGAGAAGAAAGTTATTGCAGTCTGTTGATGGGCATCAGCACAGGCTGGGAGTGATATTCCAATGACTGCTTCTCCAGTTACAATATTTCCAATTCCATCCTCTTTTTCAAGGATGACTACTCTTGCTGAGCATCTCTGTGGGATGTTTTCTGATTTATTTATTTTTAAGTGAATGTAACTTCTTGGATCAGGCAGAATTTCAGTGTATACATTTGCTCTGTGGCACTTCCTGATCTGTCCAGGCTGATCTGCCACTCAAATGCTAAGAAAATATATTTATGACTGTAGTTTTTAATGGAACCAAAAGAGATTCCAGAGGAAATAGATGCCAACACTTTTGCATCATAAATATGCTATGTTTCTTCTTATTTCCTCCACTCATTATTACACTTGCAAACAATCCGTTGTTGATAATTAATATTAATTCCATCTGCTTAATTGACAGAATTACCAGGGGGTGACGAGATCGGCTTCCCAGTATTAAATAATTTTAACCAATTTGTAGTGCTCAGCTTGCTGCTCTGCTGATTTCCCAGTTGCTCCCTGTCTCCTGCATCTCCAGGGGGAATCGGGGAGGTTCGGAATCCGCAGCTCGGCAGCCGGAGCGGGCGGAGCGGCGCCTTCTCCAGGAGAGCACCAAGCCTGGGCCTCATCATCCAGCCCCGGGATCCTCCTGCTGCTGGAACACCAGGGATCTCCACAAGACATCGCTTGGGTACATCCCATGATGTTCAGCACTGGTAAAAACCCACAATTTCTGTGTAATCAGGAGCTCGGCAGCGCTGCCTCCTCAGCTCCTTCTTCATCGCCTCCGTCCACACCGGGTTTGCTGTGGGAACACAGTCCAGGAATATTTTCATGGTCAAACACAGCAAAAATGACATGGTCAGCCTGAGTTGTTCTGTGCAAGAGGTCAGACCGACACCCCCCTCCCCCCAATTTTAAAAAAACAAGAAACAAAAAAAGCACACCCCAAAATTCGTGTTCTAGAATGCAGACCAAATATTTGGCGCATGGAACGGAGTGAAACAACTCCTACTTAAGGAATTTATTTTATTTTTTTTAATGAATTATATTTGTAAAGGCTCTTTCCTGTAATAGAGGAATAGTTACTCCTAAAAGGACGTTCAGTGATGATTTTTCTGCAGGAGCTGCAGCAGCTCAATGACAGCCCCAAAAATTTGCTGTCTGAACTCAGCACTGCCCTTCCACACCCATGCTTCAGCCCGCACCCCAATTAATGGTTTTTCCTCTTTATTAATGTTTTTTTCTCATTTTTACCTCCCCTAGGTTGAGCTGTGCCGAAGTTCATCCAGCTGGGCACAGGGAGGCTGAAACCCTCCCATCTCCTGGTTGACCCCTTCTGGGCTCCCCTGTTCCCATCCCTCTCATTCCCCTTCCCCTTCCCTTGGTTTGCAGAACAGGAGGAACTTCCCTTGCCCAGGACAACGGGAACCCATCACTGCAGGGCTGGGATGCCCTGGCAACACCTGGCCCTATTTGGGAATTTCAGTGTATTTCAACACGGGAGGTAAAAGAAACAAGAAACAGCATTGAATTCCTGTGACCAGCTTTCAGAGGCTGTGAAACCTGGTGGAACTTTCTTTTTTAATCTTCTTTTCTTTAAGTTTTTAGTTTTCATAAAGCACTTGGGATGTAAAGTTTGGGATAACTGATTTAACCATGCACCTTTCCTCACCCTTCAGCCCAGTTCTTCCTGTGCTCCTCTCCTGTGTCCAGGTATCTCAGTCCCTGCCGGGTACCACATATTAGTTAACATTAAACCATTTATTTCTGTTTATCTGATACTAATCCTGGTTTGGTGCCTATACTACGTTCTTAATTCTTTGCAACTGATAACATTTTATGTACATATATTTATTTTTTAATACTCTATTACAAAACAAATTAAAAAAGGATGTTCGTGATATAGCAGAAAATAAAATAAATATCAATGACATCATTATATTTGATGTCTTGGCTTTACTTTTCATACCCTTGCAATAACTGCCATTTTAATGACCTGTTATTTTCATTACCAACTATCAGATCAGATGTGATTTTGAAAAAACAGTGTAATTTTCCAGAGTAATTTGTTTGGGGTAATAGTAGGAAATAATACACTTAATGATTTTGCATATTTTATTTTCGCAGCTCTTCTTAAACAGGAGTTACCTCAAGTTCAGTCTTTGAGTAGCTCACTGGAGCCCAGGGCTGCTGCTGGTTTGGAAGGTTTTGTCTCCAGACTGAACTTTTTCATCCTTTGGAGTTGACAGAAAGATCATTTTATTCCTGGCAAAATTCAGAGTAAATACAGCAATTTGTGGTGACAATCAGAAGTTTTACAGAGGTGGGAGGAGACCTTTGAGGCTGTTTGGATGTTTACAAACTGTCCCTGTTCGTGGCACTCCTTGATGTACCAGGGGCATCTTAGGACAAGCACTGAAATTAAGATGTGATCTAGTTAGAACAGATAAAAAGAAAATAAATATATCCAGTGTTTGATTGGGCTGTAAAGCCCACTGGGAGACCCAAGAGCCAAGCAAGGAGCTCGTGGTGGACCAGCAGTGGTGTCCCAGCAGCACAGCTCTGTGCTGGCAGGCTCCAGAATGATTCACTTTTTGCATTTTGGCTTCAGCCTGAGGGCTGATAATGGACATGTCTGATCTCTGCTTGGGTTTCCCAGTTTCTGCAGCTGGTCAGTGCTGGGGCTGGGAGGTCACTGGCACCTTTGGGTGATGTGCTGTGATGTCATTCTGGGCGTGGGTCAGGCTCGAGATGTCACCTCTTCCTTTTGGCTGTTTTGAAGGAGTGAGTGAATGAATATTGAGCTGGGTTTGTGCTGTCACTGCAAGCGTTGCCTGGAGAGCAGCACCTCAAACCAGCCTCGTGCTCTGCCATTTTCCCTTCCCATTCCAGTATTTGTTATGGGAACGAGGTACCCATAATTTTAATGCCTGCTATGGCCTGTGAAAGCCCATAAACATTTAATAGCCCCATAAACATCGACTTTAACCTTTTCACTGTGCTGTAGCTGGACTGGCCCCACTGCCTGGCATCCCCCAGGTCACCACTGTGGACACGAGGGATCAAACAGCACCAATCCCAAAAAGGTCAGAGCAGCCCAGTTTATTATCCTCTCCCTTGGAATATATGAGGCGTTACAATTCCCACAGCGCGTTTTCCTGGCTTAGGTTGGGGCAAGAGGAAGAAATGGCACAGAATAAATCCCTTGGGAAGATGCTTGTGGTGATGGGGATGGAAACAGGCTCCTGCTGAACTCATCCCTTTTAGCTCTCCTGTGCCCACAAGAAGTAGGAGCAACTCAGGATGAACTTGGGATGTGTTTTCTGTAGGAAATTAGGAAAAAACCCTCAAGGCTTCTCTGCTGAAAGAATTGTTCGGTATTCTTTAGTTTGATGCACTTTATATTGTACAAACCAGCAAAAAGTACTTTATAGTCAAGGATGAAGACAGATACAGAGCAGGAAATGCTCCAAGTGAGTTTGACACTTGAGGACCATCTGAAACTGGTGTGCAGCAGAGGAAATGGGCACAAAGCAAGGCAGAGTTTAGTTTCCAACCTGGATTTAGGATGGAAGTTCTGCAAGGGGTGTGAGATGCGCAGGTGAGATGTGCCCTGAATGCCCAACCCCACAGAGTCAGAGGCAGGAGAGCCCAGGACCTTTCCCAGCATCTGTTGTGCTCATCTGCATCCCATCCTGGGGTGGCTGGGAAGAACAGGGGCCACGATTTTCCCAGGTCCAGCTGAGACAGCTCCAAGTGATGCTTAACCACAAAGATTCTCCACCACAGTGAACTGTAAACTCAAAAAAAAAAAAATAAATCAGAGTTTGTCATTTTCTCGTGCACCATCCCGAAAAATCTTTGAACTTGGGCTTTGTACTTGAAATCTAATCCTGTTATAAATATCTTACTATGCGACAGCATATTTTTCTGAGCAAACCACTGCCAGCCACTTTACCATGTATTCATTTCTGCAGAGATCTTGTTACAAAGGCAGATTTTCTGAGGCTCTACTACAGCTTTACTACACTATGAAGAACACACGAGAGTAAACCCCAGACTATTACATTTTCCACTAAAAACTTATCATGGCTCTATCACTGGGAGTGTGTTGCATTCTCTCTCTGCTGCAGTTGGGAGAATTTTGGGCTGAGCAGGGCAGGATTTTGTGTTTATAAAGTGCTGTGTTGGGTTTGTGTAACATCACCTACACAGATCTGCCCCCTCTATTGAACAGAGGGATTGTACAGAAGGATTTGACCCTGCAAAAGCTTTACATGGACAGAATTCCCACTGCTGAATTGTTTCCTTTGTGAAGAATTTATATCAGAGATAATAAAGTTTTAAATCAATAGTCTGAACGTATGCAGAGCTATAATCTTTGTAGATTTGGTAATCCCCCGTGACATTTACAGGACAGTTTCTGCAAATTCAGAATTCCAGAGCTGAATTAGCATTTCTGAGGTGTAGGAGATCCCCTGTGTCCGTGTGATGCGTGTGGAGCAGCAAAGAATCATAAACTCACGTCTGACAGTGTTTGTATTTAAGCGTTAGCAACTCAATTTCAAGATTTAGGGTGGAAAAAAAAGAGTCTGTGGCTGATTTTCTCTGTCTGGAAGTGTTTCCTGGCAGGATTTTGATTTTTTCCCTGTCTCCCCCAGCCATGGGGAGCCTTGGGAAGCCCGGCACAAGGCCAGCCCTGCTCTGCCCCCGTAACTCACAGAATTTGTGCAGCAGAGTCCGACCCCCAGCACCTGCTGGGCGCCTTTCAAGCTGCTTTAACTGGATCACAAGTTCCCAACTGTAGATAGATGTAACAGAGACTAATCCCATAATCTGGACAGAAGTACAAGCCCTGGATGGGGAGCAGCTCGTGTTACCTCCAGTTGCCCTCCAGTGATGGCAGGGGAGCTCAGACCCTCTCATCTCCCCCAGCCATTTTTTGGTGAGTAAGATCTGCAGACTGATCTGATTTGATTTTTCCTTCCCAAAGTCTGAAGATGAATATGCAAAACAAAACGTCATGCTTCAGCCAAAAAGGAAAACAACCTGGGTTCAGAAATGGTGCTTCTATGCTGGGTAAATATTATTTGTACTCGAGGCGCAGAAACCCAGGACTGGCATCGTTTAAAAAAAAATTTAAAAAAAATCCAGTGACGGAATAATGGAGCAGCATTTTGGGTGTCTAAATAACACCAGGGGTGAGGAGAGCTGCTGCCCAGCTTTTCACAGTCCCTGTTTGAAATACCCCCATTTTCAAAGCTGTTTTAGCAGCCCCCAGCTCCTCGCCGTGCTGCTCTGTGCCAGTGGAACATCGATCGGGAGCCGCCGAGCCCGGAGCCGCCAGTCGATGGCTCTGCAAACCCAGAGCTCCCAGAAATGAGATTTACCATTGGCTTTTTAACTTCTTGTTGACAGGCTCTCGCCAGTGACAGCTCTTCCTCGCTCTCCTCTTTCTCTCCCATTCCAAGATTTAATACTGTTTTACCACTCTAATTAAGAATGTGATTCTACAAATATTTACAAGCCGCCGAGGCGCTCGCTGGGAATCGGGAGCCATGGATCCACCTAGAGATCCCATCTCAGGCATGTGCAAACCATCCCTACTCGCATCCCCACCAAGGAAAATGGGAGTCTCAAATCCTTTTGCTTCTCCTGCTTTCCCAAGTCTTTAAAACTCAACCCAAAATCCACTTTGGGGAAGATTTCCTATACTGCTCTTCAGCATAGAAGTCTGGCTTTCTTTCCATGGCATTAAACCAAAAGTTCTTTACTTTGGCCCTTTCCATCTCTTACAGTGTTAACAAAAATAGATGCTTATTCCTTTAATAAAGGTTTTGATTTGGAAATTATTTACAATTTAGACTTTGTATGCTCTAATTGCTTTTGATTCTTTGGAATATCTCTAATGCAAAGCAGCTGAAAGACTGAGGTTTAAAAATGGGCTCTTGCACATTTGAAGTAAATTTTATCCTGCAATCAGTCGTAAAGATCTTAACTGCAGCTATCACATATCCTAAATATGTAATTGCTGTGGAGCCTTTCCAGTCTATTGGTTACAGGATGCTGGAAAAAGGGGAAAGCGAGTACAAATGTGGGCCCTGATGTCTGTGGGTATTTTGGGGGGATATTGAGCAGGATTGGCCACCTGCTTGAAATATTGTTTTGTTTTTTTTTCCAGGATGGAACCTTGGAATTCAATTGTGCAAAGACTAATTAATAATTCAATTTGCATGGTGAGCTCACTGGATTGCAGGGAAGCTGCTCTGGTGAGTAAAGGAATGAATTTTGTCTGGGTTTTGGGATCAGGGCATCCACCCCCAGCCCCACGTGCTCCTGGGGGAAAGACTTGGGTTTTAAATGTGCCTCCATCCACATGTGGATCTGCCCTAAAATTGGTGGTGGTTTTGGTGCATGGATCCAGCCCAAGAGGACCAGGATGCTCTTGTCTGTTCTGCCTGGACCTAGGGAATCAAAAACAAAGGAAGAAAAACTCAAAATACTTGATTTTGAGAGATTTTGAAAACATCTTGGTCCAATGTAGTTTAGGTATAGATTGGCTGGTCCATAATTTGAATGATCTATAATGACCAGCATAAAGTGAAATTGCATCTCTGCTTACTTTTAGTAATCTTTCGCTTTCAAGAGAACCCTCTCCTCTGTCCTGGCCATCTTTAAAGAGCACAGCTTAGAAATATTTAAAATTTAACCCAAAGGAAGCCTCTGGTTCTTTTTTTTTTAGTATAATATGAAAACCACAGAAGATTGAGCCTCAAAAATTCCTAAAAACATTTAACGCTCATGGTTAAAATAAAAAAAACTGCAATTTATTGTTATCAGAAAAACTCTCGCTTTCAGCCCTTTCTTTAAAGGATTGTGTGAGATATTTACATATCAAATTAATGTGAATGGCTGCTAAGTACACACCAAAATTCTTCCAGCTGGGAGACACGGGTGTGCAAAGGCCAGGCCACTTGGGTTCTCCAGGAGAGCAGAGGGAGAAGCTCCCCGAAGCCCAGAGGCTGCTGAGATGGAGCTTGGTGGTGGGCAGCTTATATAAACCCTGGGTGTACTCGTTCTGGAGCTACTTTTTTATAACAAAGCCCAAATTTGGAGTCTCTCATTCTTATGATTCTACCCCGTGCTTCTCTCCACCCCCTCTTGAGTTATTTTTTCAAAAAAAAAAATCCTTAAATTCAGAAGGTAACTGTGAAGCTGAAGTTTCTCTCCCTGCCCTTGGTTTGGTGGGACTTTGGGATGCTGAGCTCCACCCCATGGGCTCAGCACCCCGAGGCCTCCCCACGCTAGCCATGGATGATGGGCAGCGGAAAAGACAACAGTGATCTGTACTTAACATTAGGTGGCACAAAAGAGTTTCCTTTTGCTTGCAGGAACACTGAAATCGATGGGCAATAACCAGCCGAGATTTTCTTTTCTTTGAACGAAATTCTCCTATTTTCTCCAGCTTTCCGGCAGCCTTTGAAGTGCTTCTGTTTATAAACTAACTTGATTTCATCTTTCATTGCATCTCTTTTGTCTCAACTTAATTTGTTTTAAAATAAGACATAACCCAGCCCCTCGCTGTGGTTGTATTTACAGAGCAGCCAAAGGGCTCTAAAACGGGCTAATTTCAGTGAAACGCCTTCTGTCCCTCCTCCAACCAAGGCTGCCTTTAAGAGCTTTGCCTCTCAGGGCCCTGTGCGTTCCGAGCCACCGTGGCCACGCAGGGCATGTTTTAACCTGGAGCTTTTCCTCCGGCTCCTCAGCTGGGGCTGTTTACAAACCACGGCTGTTTACTCCTGGTTTGGTCCCCGCGCCACATTCATCCTGTTCCTGGAGCTGACTGAAAAAATGGGCTTTTGGGGGTTATATTTCCTTCTGCTGCTGCTGTAATCCTTCTGGAGAGAGCTGGAGGTCGTGGTCCCGCCGTGGAGGCAGCCAGGCTTCGCTGCCCAGCGCAGGGGCAGCTGCAGGCCCGCTGCCCCCAAGGCCGCGGTGCTGCAGCTCAGAGAGATTTACCAATGAAATAAATCAGTTTTATGGTTCAGAAACAATGCATCGCCCACTGTTCACATCCCAAATCCCTCTTGCTCCCAGGTACAGGAGGGTTGGCGTGTTGGCAGAGCAGTGGGAAGGCGCCTGTCCACGCGTGTGCTGCTGCTGGTTATTGAAGACAAGAGCTTCTCAGGATTCCTAAAGGTAATTTTCCCCCCCTACACTGCTGGCAGAAGGGTTGGGTATTGTTTTCTCCGAGGTTCGGCTTCAGAAAGGGGGAAAAGAAAAAAAAAAATAAAAGGCCGTTTCGCTGGCGATCCCTTGAAGTTTTCGCCGCTTCCCCCCCTCCCCCCAGCACCCACCCGGCTGCCGGGGTCGGAGCTTCCCCGTTTCACCCCGTTCGCTGTGATTAAGTGTTATTGTTCCTGCCGCACGCTGCCCTCCCCGCCGGGGGGAGCGGCCCGGGGCGGGGACGGGGCTCGGGGCTCGGAGCTGCGGCCCCCGCGGCCCGGCCAGCG